>CM040757.1:14883289-15178289 GCA_022829145.1 Albula goreensis
ACTTCGCATTTTAGTTTGTCTCCAATTACATCCTATCACTAATAAGCGCCTGGTGCTGGTTGATGAAGCAAAGAAATACCTGTTGTTATTGGAAACTGCAGGTTTTCAACAAGAGCTTCTGTCGTGACCAGAAGATGGCAACAAAGTCCATGTGATGCAGGAGTATTGGGCTCATCAACCTCTATGTCAGAAGTGTTACTAATTTCACTTTTCTAGTATTCAGAGCAAACCTTGAACTACTGGAAGCCAAGTGTGGGTACTGTAAAATTTTGGAACAGAGATGTGATTACCTGCTAAAACAAAATGGTATCCAATGAAACTGTAACAAGAATAGAGTACTAGTACTGTTCACTGTTATTTAGTATTTAGTTTTAAAAAACAGACATTGCACTTTTTTAAAACTTTTATTTAAAATGATCAGGAACATAAAGACCAAAAAAGAAAAACAGAGTTAACATAAGGCTTTAATATGTAATTTTGCATTAAAATAAAACTCTACACTCACTGGGGTAGTTACCAAAACAGGGTTCAGATGCAATAGAAGATTTTTAAAAGGTTTATAAGAGAAAAAAAAAAAACTTCACATGAACTTCACAAACTGCTGCTGCACTGTCTTTCTTTACAGTAAAGTGCACAATTAAAGCATAATCCACAGCACAAATCACAGATAACACAGCAGAACCTCTGAGATACAAACACACTTTGGAACATAGATACTTCTGAATATTTGAAACCTTCAAAAGTAAGGAAAGAACATGTCAATTTTGACACTATGGGCCCTGAGTTGCTGGTGTGTTATTTTCAAATAGGTTAATTTGTTTTTTTCCCAAACCAACAGCATGCCATTGCTTGGTTAGTTCTCAAATAGGATATTTCTTGTAATATGTGGTGACAGGCCATAGGGGGCACACTCTTCCCTATCAACTAATTAAAAAATCCACTGCACCAGCACAGTGATGGGGACGCTGCTGCAAGGGCTGCAGATCAGATGTGATGCTAAACTGGGGTCCTCACTAAATATAGTCATTGGAGATCCCATGGCACAATCAATTAGCCTGGATTCCTGATAAAATTCCAATTGAAATGTTGCTCTCCACACTATATCTCAACACAATCCCTTGCACTTCGATTTACCTTTGTCCTAACTGAAAAACACTATGGAGATCTCAGTTGACCTACCTGGTTGAAGTAAAATCAAAAGAGAACCTCCCCCTTTGATTAAGTTTGATATTACTTTGTTTTTTAATTCATAAATTGCTGCTCATGTCACCTTAATTTCATGTCACCTGCTCAATTTAATGCACTACTTTTCATTACCCCTGGTTGACTAGTCGGTCCTTAATTATGAGGTTTGTATTCAAAGTTCTACAGTATTTTCAGCTCTGCCACCTCAACAGAATGTATATACAAGTGCAATCTACAATTTTTACACCTTTATCTTTCAGCAACCTCATAATAATATAAAATACAATACAATTAAAAATCAACTCACATTGCCAGAGCAACAGAACAAAATAAGAATATAACTCAGAAAAATGCAACAAAAAAAAAAATATTCACAAAATGAAAGCAAAGTCCTTGTTTTTTCCTTGCATTCCTTTACCGAAACACACTGAAAGCATCCTTGTCTGTGTGCTGGAGGGGTGAAAGTGAATATATGAATGGACAAAGAAATGCAAGTGCACACAACCCTCTACAATTGTCATGTTAAGGCTAACAAATAATCTGAGTGCTAAGTCTCAGGACTACAACCGGCCACACTCTTCATTTAAAGCTGCAGGAGGCCTACCAGACTGCACCATACAGCCTCTACAGTTAATCCAGAATGCAGCTGTTCTCCTGGTTTTCAACCTCCCTAAGGATTCCCATGTCACTCCTCTCTTCAAGTATCTCCACTGTTACTATAATTTTATAATTGTATAGATTTTACTTAGCTATGTACCATTCTTCCTGGCTATGTTATGATGACTTAGATTTAATTAATAGATTTGCTGTAGCATTATTGATAGATGCACTTTTAGATTTGTTGATGACTGTATCCAATCCTTGTCACTTTGGATAAAAGCATCTGCCAAATGAATAAATGTAAACGTAAATATAGACAAGGATTTTGCATGGCAATAAGGCTAAATGTTGTATTGAAGTAAGGTCAGTGAGATTCTATGTGAAAATATCATGTCCATACACAGTATGCTTTGCTTTGTATTCAGATTTGTAAAAGCAGGAATTCAGACCAGAGATTAATTAACAATCACATGTATTGCCTGCACCACGCTATAAATCATTCAAATCAGGCCAAGGAGCGCTCCAATCAGAAGGCTAATTTTAGAGCTCAGAAGAGGGTGTGGGCTAAATGGAAAGAACAACAGAATTAGAGGGAATTTTCTAGTCTTACCCACTGTAGTTTTAAAACCAATACATCCATTTGTTTCTCTCTTTTTTGGTGCAGCTTTGAAATTGGTTGTCACACCCAAATCAGGAGAACAAAACATTCTTCAGAGAACTAGTACAGGACATGTCTGGGGAGGTGTGTCCCAAATGCTGCTGCCCCTTCAGTGTAGCTCACCTATCTTCTTTTAGTTCCGCCAAAACCTGGATCAAAGCATAAAAATGAAGACTTACGCAACCACAAATCAACCCATACTTACAGTGCCACAGTGCATCGACATGGTACCATTCCTGAGATGGCTCATTTTAGGCATTTCAAAACACCTTTTTAAGAGTATACTGAAGGGGAAACTTAAAAGCTAAGCCATTCTGGTACCTGAAGCAGTGCGAGTTCCAGTGCTTGATGGTTTACTTGTAGTCCTTGTGCTTGAAGATGACCCAGAGTTCCACCAGTTCCCAGAATTCCCAGAGAACATGTTTGGCTGCCGCCTAAAAGAGGTAACAAATGCAAGCCATTTACCTGGGTAGTCCTCCCAAGCCGTCTTGGGCTATGTAGTTTGTACACACAAGAAAGATCACACTGCATTACACTGTTATTGATAGGGCTATATTGCCCAGCCCAATAATGTCTATTTTTTGAGGGAGGATTTTTCCCTGGGAGGATTTCACTTGGCCTATGAAGTTTGGAGGTATGCCCCCACATCAAGGATGACCAAAGAAAGGAGTGGGGAAAATAACTCCACACTGCTTTTCAGAGAAAGCTGTTATTGCCCTGAAAACAATTTCAATGTTAGATAAAGTTATACCACCCAGCCCTATATTACAATCTTAAAGCCTTGTCCAGAGCAACTTACACAGTTTATATTCTATATATTTAGACTGCTGGATGTACACTAAAGCAGTTCAGGTTAATTACTTTGCTGGGATTGAACCTGCAACCTCTAAGATACATTTCACAAAGCATTCTAATACACTGCTGCCTTATAGAGACTTGACCTTAATCTCAGTCTACAATGCAGTGCAGAAAGCCAGGCTGAGGTAGGATGTTAAAATTTTTGAATAGTGGGGGAAGAGGGTACTGCATGGGGCAATGCAGCTGAAGTCATTTCAGGAGAGTGTCCATGCGCTGGCAGCCTGCACACATATTGTGTTTAGGACCTGATTGGCAATTCACCTCACACTTCAAACACTGGACACACCTATTTTCATTTTCATTTTCACCGCCTGAAGCAGACATAAGTTGACACATGTTTCAGACTTCTTCATTGCAGAATTTATCTATAGCCAATCGTCCATTGCTCAGTCATTTTGAGGCACTGAGCATTCTTTGTTCTGGACCTAGTTCAGTTCTAAGGCACCCACATCAGCTAATAAATGTATATTTGTTAGCATACATGGTCACTCTCCTGTTCCAGCTTTATTTCTAGTGACAAAGTTCCAGTGTTGACAATGACAAAGCAGAGAACATAATGTCACCATATGAATTCTAAAAATAGAGGTGACAGGGGACACCACTGGCGGGAACAGCTAAGCTAGGACACATCTCCCAATGTCTCTTTGTCCCCTGTCTGTCTTTATCCTGCAGACACCACAAGTTAGAATTAGAGCAGGACAGTCCTGGAGGGTTGTAGTGTCCCCAGGAGTTGAGGTGTCTGTACAATCAGCAGTAAGATTAGGTGTTGGAAACAACTTGTGTGAAACTCCTTAACAAATGAACAACTTTAATCACTGAAGGGCTAAAACACAGTGTTGCCCTGTGGCTCAGTGGTCTAACACATCTGCCCTTAAACAGCATATCCTGTGACTGCATGAGTGGTTGTCATACATCTTATGTTTCCTGTCACTATTCACTGCATTATTACTAGACAACTGAGATAATATCAATGAAGGGTGGACTGCCTACTTTCCTTTACAAACAAGGGCTAAAACACACAGAAAACCATCAAAAACTGTGCCCCCCCCAGGACTCAACTGTGGCCACCCCCTGAGTTAGACAGACAAGGAACTCTGAGTATTTACCTTTGGTTCCCAAACAGGTATCCAAAAACTCCTCCCGTGCCCATTCCAGTCCAAAATCCATTTCCCATGCCGGCGCTATTTCGAGTGGGCTGTGGGCCAGTGAACTCATCTCTAAAGCCATAGTTACTGCTGGCCCCTGGATATCCACCACTGCCTCCTGGATAACCTGCACTGGCACCATAGCCTGAAGAGGGATCTATAATTCAGACACACAAAACAATACCCACTGTAGACAATCTTTACAAAACATGCTAAGATTTAAGTATAATATGATCCTGTAGTTTTCAGAAAAAAAGGTTGACATCTTCACAATAATTCTTGATGAGCTCCCAAATAGCAACTGAAGACTTGTTCAGCTATTTGGATCACTAGCTAGCTGCATCAGTGCCAAGCTAAAGATGCTCAGATAATGACAAGGTAGGCATCTTCTTACCTGTGTAATCGGGTTTGAAGCCTGGAGGTGGGGGTCCCATGTTGGGGGCCCCAGGCTCCTGGGGTCCACTGTCAGGGAAACGCTGCTGTCCTGGCACAGGGCCGCACAGGAACATCTTATAAACACCATATGCCAGGAGCAGGAAGAGCGCCACCACCAGGAGGCTGCCAGCGTCTCCACCGGCCCCAACCCCCGTGGAGCCCTGCCCGAAGGAGCTGGCGCTGTGGTGGGCCCCCCTGCCATTCGAGGACCCCTGGAAGAAGCTGGAGGCAAAGTCAGCAAACCCACCACCAGCCCCGCCACCGCTCCTGTGACGTCCCTGCTCTGTCAGTTCCAGAGTGTACTCCAGCCCACAGGAGCCCTTCAATATGTAAGGGTCATCCGGGTGGTTGAAGCCCTCACAGGTCACCTCGATCCTTCCAAACCTGTATGCGTTGTCCATGTCAGTTTTACACTCCCACTACACGCAAATAGTCAAAAAGACACAAGAAGAAAAAAAAAAGGTCAGCATATCAGCTATCGCCCAGCTTATTGACATTTATATCTAAGCATTTAGTAGGTGCTCTTATCCAGAGAAGCTTACAAAAGTCCATGCAATAGGTTAGCACATCAAGCAAGTGCATACCATAGGGTAACTCATTCATACAAAGCACATACTTAAATTAGTAAAATTACTGATAATGTTACCAAGGCCCATAAGTCTAAACCTGAGCAGAGTCTGAGATACCTGCACATGACCCTGATCACACGCTCATGGGTTTCTCATAGGTTCACTCTCTACCACCACCACATTTTAGGGTGAGGAAAAACACAGCAAGACTCTACAGTCCCCCTACACAAGGGTTGGCCAGCCCTGGCCAAGGTTGGATAAGGGTTTTACCCTTGTATGTGTCTTTGAAAGTTTTGCGTGATAGTAATACCTGAACGTCAATGCCATCCCAGCCCTTATTCTGACACTGAACTACTTCCGGGACAAATGAACCACAGCCAGCCGACCCTCCAACGCACTGCAGCTGCAAAACGGGGCTCGTCCGTCGGGCGGTTGTGTACCGACCTTTGTACAGAGTGAGCGCCTGTACGTCTCGAAGCAGTACACTCCCTAGGATAAACCAAATATATGTTTTACAAAAACACTGAATGTACGTACCTTAATCAAGGACCTGAAACGATTCATCAACCTGTCAGCTATTCAAATATTCAAACTCTTTTAAATAGTTTTTACATTGTAAATTATGTAAGACAACAAAGTGCAGCTAGTTCACTATACGCAACGCCACATTATTATTTGTTGCCACATTTTAATATTACACATGACATTACAATTATGTTATCTTTCCTCATTTTTGAACATCTAATAGCGAACAGTATGTATGGACTTGTATCTAAGTATTCTGAAATCAGCAACCAAACTATAAGGTATTTAAAATATTACACGTTTTTAAGTGTGGCTGGCATGCCACCTTGAGAACTTATTTACTTAGGAACGACACTGAAGTTTTGTTGTTGTAGTTTTTTTTAAGATAACGTTAAATGATTCGATCTTCAATGACTCCATATTAGCTTCAAGCTTGGTAACGTGTAACTCAGAACAGAGCATTGAACGCACAAGTAATTGTCATAAACTCACCTCCATTATCGTTCCAGCTTTCGGTTTGAAGTAAAAAGAGAGACTGAAAAACAACTGCGAGGAAAGTCTTCATTGCGAGACACTTAGGAAATCAGCGGTTGAGCTTATAAATCGATTCTGTAAATACTTCCTGAAGTTTTTGACTGTTGTACAGCTACCTGCTAACACTAACCCTCTCCTTTACGAATGAGACAATAACGCTGGTAGACCTGATGCAAAGTTTAATCATAACCTACAGTAAAACTGAGGCTGTTGCATGTACTTTCATCATGTTTTCACTGAGCTACTGCACTTCTCTTCCTCTTCCGCCTAATACAAATCCATGGCGTGACTCATTTCCGTTTTCAAAGTTTACAGTAGAAAACTGTCCCAATAAAAGACTTCTATTTAACATAAATATTATTTGCAAAGACTGAATTAAATACACAACAAACTTAATTAATTTTCTTCTCCAATGTAGGTAGCATAGCAAGTTAAGTATTTGCTATATTAGCTTCTGAATATTCTGCTAATTTTAAGAATCGCTCTGAAATATATGGCAAATATATCTTGATCAAACAATATCATGTTTTGTATGATTATTTACATTTATTATCGATTGTTTCATGTGTTTTATCGATTGCTTCATGCGTTAAAACATAAGTTTGGTTGTCGCTTCTCATGAAATAAAAGGTTACATAAACAAAACAAGAAAATATATAAATAGCACGCCTCTATGCCTGAGCTGACTACCGGTACTTCTCATATTTAGTTTCAGGCGACAGTGAGCGGTTTGTGAGTGTTACATTTGCGCATGCGTATTTAATGTCAAGATCGCTGAGAACCAGAAAGTGTTCTGAGAACGACACCACGGTGCCCGCTGCCTTCCCAAGATTACGTGTGTGGTGTTGTTGTTGGAGTAATATCTCGGAAACTGATTGTGCTTTAACGTTACTATTCGAAAATGGCCGGGATTAAAGGTGAGCAAATCCACGTTTAAAAGTGTTTTGGGTTACAAAAGATACTGAGGGAATTAATGTCTGCTAACGTCAGTAGCCTAACGTTATTGTGGGAGATATTACCGTGCTGCCACTGACACATCCACATGATTTTGCAACGCTCCTCGTTTCAGAGGGCCAAGTCATGGCAAACACATTGGTAGTGTTATCAAATCTCATCTGGTCTGGGACTGTGTCATTGTCCTCAGATTGAACGATTAAATATAATGTCAGTTTAGCTCGCCAGCGATACCTAACGGCAGTTCTTTGAAAAGTAGCTCATTTGAGGTTATGGGCAATAAGTATAGCTTGATAGTGCACGTAATGGTATATCAAGGTTTTCCATTCTTGGCAAGACAGAAATCACAAAGGTTACATTGCCATTTGCGAAGAGCATCATATGGTAATGTTAACTTGCTTCTTGCAAGCACAACTACTCAGTTGAGAGACTAGCTAACGTAACGTGCACAGCCTGATGTTCTAAAAGAGAAAAAAGCACAACTTGTCTAAAAAAACAGTGAAGTGAAATGAGTGCGGGAAAAAATAAGTTTAACGTGCGAGATAGTAAGCTTGAATTCGTTGGCTTTTGTTGCACCCCTCTCTTTCCGTTTCCAGCAGCTTTCTACAGCATCATCTGATTTGTCACATGAGATTGCCCTAGCTGTACTAGTCTTGGGGCACTATTTACCCCTGCTCAATAGATGTTCAAAAACATGAGGATAGCTTACTGACTGGGGCATTGTCACGCTTGTCTCAGGATTCAGTGAGTTCTAATATGTGTTAGAAGATTCATTCATTCGGCATTCAATGGAGTTTCCTTTTGTTGAAGATGGTGGTCCAGTTTATAACTTTACAGTCATAAACTCATAAGGACCCGTTATTAGACACCTGTCATGCATGTCTTAAAGCGATTTTTTACTTCCCTACAGCATTTGAAGGGCAAATATATATTTTTTAACCTGGTTCTACAGTTTAAAGGGTACTGGCCCGTTTAAATGACCAATTAGCAATGCATAAGCGTGTTGGAAGCGTTCACGACTTCCCAAACTCAGTGGCACATCACATGAGTTACATCGATTTATATTTTATGCGTGTTGGATTGAATTACGGGGAGCAGATTTACATAAGGGGAACATGATGAAGTGGCCTAATTTAGAGGTATTATTGTAGTGGAGGCCACATATTTCTGATACCATAAGAGACACAGGATGTGGGCTCGTGTTTTTGCAAGCGGTTTGTGATCACACAGGAAGGTGAAGGGCTTATGTTTCAAGACATTACCTGTCCTTTTAAACATTGACTGCCGTATGTTCTTTTTGAACCACAGTGGCTTTTGTAATTATCCATAAAAAAGCATAACAACAAATGAGTTGGTGTAAAAAACGTGACATAACAATTTCATATGTATACAGTATTGTAGAGGAAATGGTAGCCCCAATCTGCTGTTGAAACATTAAGTTTTTTTTGTTTGATTTCTGTTCTGCCTGTCAATACTGTGCTGTCTGTGTTGTATGTCTTCGTAGCCCTCCTCAGTCTGTCATTTGGTGGAGCCATTGGCCTCATGTTTCTCATGCTGGGGTGTGCACTGCCAGAATACAAGTAAGTGATTACCTGACTTGGCCAAACATCTTTTTGCATCTGGAATAACACTTAATTGAAACGTTTTAATGCTCTCTTGCAATTTTTATTTTTTTATGTTAATCTATGCCTGTTCATACAGCTGGATTTTAATGGCTGCTGATTCTAATTAGCCTAAGTACTTTGCTCGGTGGTAGAACAAGAGGTCGAAAACCCCAGCTTCAGAAAGTAGGAGTACCACGAAGTATTTGTTCCACCCATGCATTAACCAGCAGATTTGATGAGGTTGCTCCCCGACCTGGTAGAAGAGTATTAGCTGGTTTAGTGCATTTATGCTTCTATTTTCTGAGGCAGCGTCTCTCTAACCCAAGGTCTCAAAATAGTGCCTGATTTTGGAATAAAGCTGCAATCATAGGCTACCTCCCCAGCCATTACATTACACTTCTGCCTCCCTATATGGACAGCAAGTCTTTCTGGAGCAAATTGTAACACTAGATGCTACCTGTCATGCTTAGCCTGTTTATATTTTTTGTTTTTGCATACATACAGTGATGTGGAGCAGAGTCATTTTGAGTGTTACTAATGTGATTTCTTCTGGTATCATCTCTCTGTGCAGTGCATACTGGCCTCTGTTCCTCCTGTTCTTCTACATCCTGTCTCCTATACCATACTGTATCTCCCGGAGAATGGTGGATGACACGGACTCAGCCAGTAACGCCTGCATAGAGCTGGCTGTCTTTCTCACTACGGGAATAGTGGTCTCAGCTTTTGGACTGCCCATCATTTTTGCAAGAGCTGGAGTGGTACTTTCTTACTTTTTATTTTACTATGTACACTAAAAACATAGCTATGGTCCAGGACCTCTTTCATGCTCAGAATAAATTAAACATGTATAATCTTCAGGCAGGTTTGTTTTCAATGGCAAAAGTCAGTGAACAATTGTCATGTTCATATTGGTATAATTTATCTGCACAATTGAATGAACTTTTGTACAGTGAGGGCAGTATGTATTGTAAGCAGTAAGGCTCATACAGAGAATGTTTGAACAGCATATGCTTAGTAATGTTGAATAGGGGAGAAAGGGAGGCATGTGACAAATTCTTAGCCATAAAGTTAACTTTAATTTCTCTCTCTCCTGCATTATAGACTTTGATTTATGTCTTGCATCCTTTAACATGTCATTTTCAAGACATTGATATGTGAATGTCTGTGCTAGGAAACCATGTAACAGAGTCCTGCAGTATGTTATGATTCATATACAGTTATCATAGTTTAAAGAATTAATTCCTGTAAGTAAGTACCATTGTTGAAGTCTGTGGGTGTTCAGTATAATATACATTTGTGGTAATCTGATTTTTTGAGCACTTGATCACATGTCCAGTTAAAGCAGCCCATGTGCACCAAGTGTAAGAATACCCCTTCATGAACATAAATACCCAATGCTTGGTTATTTTTATTTTATTTTTCTGTTAGTATATTAACTTTGCAAACATATTCTAATGGAAGCAGATAGTTGAACTCAAAAAGGTTGTTAAGTTGAGAGGTTTTATACAACAGAGTCCTCAGGTCTGCACAGACCTCAGGAGTAACACAAGAGCTTCTATTGTCTGAATTGTGTTTTGTCTTTTGCTGCAGATAGCTTGGGGAGCTTGTGGCCTTGTGCTAACAGGAAACATTGTCATCTTTGGAACCATCCTGGGATTCTTTCTGGTCTTTGGATCAAACGACGAATTCAGTTGGCAGCAGTGGTAAAAACTGTTGGGGGACATGCTTCCATACTCCCAGAACTATTGTTACTGCTGTTAATGTTTTTATTTTTATTATTAATATTATTTCAAAGACTGGCAATTTGCAGACTCTCAGAAAGCTCAGTGCAATAACTTCAATCTTTGTTGTATTTTTTTGATTGTTTTATAAAGTGCTGGCATCAGAATGAAGCTTGTAGAGGCCAATTTGCATTGGCCTCTACATGCATTGTTTTGTTCCCTTGAATGTAAAGAGCAAAGGTTAGCCTGTGTTTGGCTTTCTTTACCTCACAGTACCGAATGCAAGACAGACTGACCAGGCCTTAGAGCAAGCAGATCCTAAAATTCAGACCTCTGTGCTAATGCCAATGTCACAGAAGACATTCACATATGATATAGTGAAATTGCCCAAAATTTGTAACAGTCTTTCATAATCTCATCGACCTTTCAGATCCCCAGTCCAAGGTGTTTGTAAGCTTCAGAGGAGGATGAGAAGAACTGAGAGTTCAACATACAATGAGGGTTCAACAAACAATGAGAGGTCACCAAAGGTTTGACACCAGTACATGCCTAACAAGGTCAATGAGTTCCTGTCCAGTTTAATAAAGGCTAAATAAATATTAGGGTTTTCCCACTTCAGAGCCACTTCCTTACTGTCTGCACATGTTCTCTGTCCATGTCTGCTAAACATAAGTCTGTTGTTTCATGTCCCCTTAAGAAACGCCACTGTTGACATTACACTGTTGCCTAAAGGTAAGCTAGTTACTAGTGATGGGAGAATAACATTTCATGACCAGCGGTATCATATGGTGCACATACCCATGGACTAGGTTAAACCAATGATTGAGTTTTGCTGTGGAAAACATAACCTTGTAATTGGATCAAAGAACTCAGTGGCTGACAATGGATTGTAGCTCCACCAATGTTGAAATGTAATTCCACCATTACTACTATTGATGTGGAGAGAGGATACTATCAAACTCTGCTCCATATGTTCTGTTCCACAGGCATTTTCCTAGTAACCTTACAGTGATGATAATCAGATCTGAGATGAATATAGCTGGAAAGTTCATTGTGAACCATTATTTTAAAAATGCTTTACCAATAAATATAAAAAGTTGATCACAAAAAAAGGTCAGAATGCATATACCAGAAAGTAGCTGTTACATTTTAAAATGATCAAAAAACATTTGCCTACCCTAGCGTATAGGTCCACATAAAAGTGTTTGATTTGAAATCACAGTATTTATGAATTAGTTATTGTAGTCATATTTAACTATTATGATCATACTGCTGCTGCTTAATTATTCTGAAATCATTTCTGATGTCAGCTTGTTCTTGTCAAGCTTTCAGTTCCTTGTTTGGGATCCTCTTCAGGCAACATGTTCCAAAATTCTTTAACTGTTGGTGAACCACAAAAAATAGAAATGTTTTAAATTTTTTATTGCATTGTAACTTTTAATATCCTGATACTTCCAAATGATATTTGTTTATTGTGAGTTGTTTAAAATCCTTTTGAAATAGTTTTTAATGTGTTCATGTTTTAAATAATCTAATATAAATGTTTGGTCTAGTTATAAATATTTATTTGAAAGATTTATTTTGAAAATTTGGTCTTCAAAGGTATCATTTCAGATGCATGGTCAGGTTTTGGGAGCAGTCTGATGAAGACACTCACAGCATATGCAGTGTGCCCTGTGTTCTGTGGGAACCTGGAACAGCTCTCCTTAGCACTGGAATTATAGTGCACTCCATATTATCAAATCTGTTTACCATTGAGCACTTTTTGTTCTCTCACAAAAAGACCATTCAAAAGGTAGAGGAAAAGATTGCTCAGATTATGTGAAAATTGTAATTTTTGTCTTTTAATAAAGATCTGCTGTATGTACAGTATTTTATTCAGAGTGAGAAACCCTATGGCAATAAAAAGATTCAGGAAGACTGTTACATACTGTAAGTTGACTAGTTCCTGTAGAGTCACTCCCTACATAAACTGTATGCTATTGTTTGGTGGTGTACTGTTCTTGAAGCACTGACCAGGATCTACTTCCTCTTTCTGAGGTAGCGCATTTATATTGTCTATTGAGTTATATTTGGTAATTATCAAATGTCGGTTTGATCATTTTGTAACTACAGTTTTTTCATTCATATCATTGTCTCACACTACTGTAATATCAGAGTAGGTTTGCCTTTTTATGTTTGGTTGAATGTTATTTAAGAGGCAAGATATCCCTTTTAAAACTGACCTTTGGGGTATGCTTACTGGGATTCCTGGCTACACACAGGTTGTGTATTTATTTTGGAAAAAAAAACAACCACCGTACAATAGAATTAGTGCAGTAGCATTCAGAGCACTTATTTATAATGTGTTAATGTTTTCCAATACCAGCATTTTTGGAGATATTTTTCTCCACAATTTTGATACCAGATTCTAGGACTTTCATCATTATGTCAGAGACTGTCAGATCTGTGTTGCATTCATGTAAAACAACCATTGATCAAAAATGCTGGCTTGTCACTGACCTCAGAGTAATAATGCATAATGTATTTAGCATAAGTATGGTGTTGCTCATCTGAAACATGGTTTTGTAATGTGGCAATACCATTTGTAGAAACATGGAAATGTATCTTTTTAATTTTTTAATGTCAATGACTATGTATATAGAAAATGAATGAGTGTTATGATTTACTGATTGTTTTGTGGATGCAGCTATGCATATTTGTGGGTGTGTTACAGAACTTCAACCGACTTTCATAGATTACAGATTTACACTTCATATATTGTTGATTTATGCATTTATTTTACTGAGTTTTGGAATGGTTTCCAGTTACCTTTTTATATTTACAAATATGTTTTCTTCAGATGTGCTCAACTGTTTCTTAGTGTTGAATCTGGAATCTTTTGGGTAAAAAAAATAAAAATAAATGGATCATATTTTTAAAACCACACCATTTTATTGATTTCTGTATATGTACTACTTGCAGTCTCCCCACAAACCCATGAAGAAAACATGGCCATATTTGCAAAAAAGAGGTTCTTGGTTGGCAGACCTAGAAAATAGCTTTTAACCTTTGACCATTCAACATTTAAAGACCTAATGTTTAGTACCGTCACTCCTGAACCCAGTTGCCGAGGGAGTTTTTGACCAGATGGTGCCATTTGTTTGTAAAGTTAAAAAATGAAAAGTTTTGCAATGGCATGGGCTGAAGATATTTTCAGATTTTTACTGTCAGTACATTTAGTCACTGTATTTTTTGTGTTTTTCAAATACTGTTACTATGCAAATCTTTATTGCATAGTCACTGTATTTTTTGTGTTTTTCAAATACTGTTACTATGCAAATCTTTATTGCACATATCATCCCTGGTGTAGTTTCATGATTTTAATTACAGTTACAAATACAATTTATTTGTCATGATTTTATTACACCCAGAAATGCCCTCTGTTTATATCATTATGTTTTCACCTAAATCAAGGATTGCCTCTAGTTTTGATAACTTTATAGTATCATATCTGATTTTATTCATTATAAACGAGCCCTAAAATCGAATATAACCCGGAAACGGTATATTATCCTTTCCGGGTTGCCTCATGTGTAGTGAAGATGGCGAGTGGTGGGGGAGCTGTGGCTTCGTTGTGGACCGAAGTAAACCGATGCGGACAGAGTGGAGATTTCACACGGGCTCTGAAATCCGTTAACAAAAGTAAGGCACTTTGTCTTTAGGATATTATCAAGCATTCTATTCGTCGGTCAATGTGACTGTAACAAGAACCAATTCATGTTCGTTTGAGGTAGCGTTAGCCTAGGAGCTTTATCAGCGTTTTTGCTGTGGCCGCTAGCGAGGAAGTTAACAAACGTTTCTCTGGAGACAAATTTCTAAATTGTCAACTAATCAACTATGTTTGAAACGCCAGTTTTCATTATTGTGTAGAAATGTGGCAGTCCGGTACATTTGGTGTAAACACTTATCCAGTTCAGGTGGTTCGGTTTCAGTGCTGAATTCTGACTTTACGGTATGGTGAATGATTACGTGTCCTACTTTAGCTGTGCAGCTAGTTTGGCCATCCTTACTTATCAGTTACTCTGTAGCTTGCTAAACGGACAATTTAATATAAACTCTTCAGTTTGACATTGTACTGGATAGCTAGCTTGGTAACATCGATATCTCAAAATGGACACGCTTTTTCTCCATCCTGTGAAGGTTAGCAGAATAGGTGGCATGCTAGTGGGTACTGTACAAACGCTGCCACCAAAACACAGCTTTCAACAACTTTGAGTAACCGTAGATAGCGTCAAGAAATTGGGTTATGTTTTTCTTTCCAGAGTTTCACTTTGTGTATCCAGCTGTATAAATGCCTTTGAAAATCTCAATGATGATGTGCAATGTATAATTGAATATGGGAAATACCGTTTCTCCGTTTTTCTAGTTCTCCAGGAATGTAAAGACGACATTACAGCTCTGCAGTGTAAAGTCGTTTGCCTTATTCAGAACGGGAGCTTCAAGGAAGCCCTGAATGTCATAAACACCCACACAAAAGTACTCAGCAGGTCAGTGCCCTGAGATACCATGATAGCATGAACGTTATACCCCTGTAGTCCTGTGTCCACGTGAAATTAATATCCCTTGGGTGAAGATGTTTTTAAAACAATGATAACGTCTTAATTATTTAGAGAGTAAATTAAGTGTATAACAGTTATAAAGTTTTGTATGTAAACTAATCAAATGTGTCAATTGTTGGGAAGGTGCCATGTTCATTCTAGGAAAGTAACATTTCATGAAGCCAAAACATGTTAGTATGTTTTTAAAGTGCTTTGTTTTCCCCAATGGTTAACACTTATGGTTTCTCTCTAACATTCAGTGATGTCATTGCCTTTGAGAAGGCATACTGTGAATACCGGCTGAACCGTGTGGAAAGCGCCCTGAAGACAATCGAAAGCGCACCTGAGCAGACCGACAAGCTGAAGGAGCTCTATGGCCAAGTGGTACTCACCCGCTCCTTTCTTTTAAACACACACAGAATTGACTGAACCTGTTCAAACAGGTGCGTATCACTGTAATCTGGTGATGAGCAGATTTGACAATAAGTGGCAGATATTTCAGTGTTTTTGCTCCTGGATAAAACTTATACTGCCACAGTAAAAAGAATAGAAGAAGCAACACATTATATTTTTTCATGGTGTGACCAAGAACCAAGAGAAAATTAGTTTGGATCAAGCTATATCACTGCATGAAAGAAGAAACTCCATTCCATAGAGAAAGTAATATCCATGTGTTCAGTCGTATAGGCAAGCACAAATAGAAAGTGATATCCCTGTGTTCAGTTGTACAGGTTGGAGCGCTACAGCGAGTGCCAGGCTGTGTACCGGGACCTGATCAGGAACTCGCAGGATGACTACGAAGAGGAGCGCAAGACCAACCTGTCTGCCGTGGTGGCAGCTCTTAGCGCCTGGGAGAAGGCCTCTCCGGTGGGTATACTGAGGTCCCCACTCAGGGGCACCCTCATTTTCTCTGCTCCAGGGAGCTGCTGCTTTTGCTCAACACTTGAGACTATTGTGCTAGCAAATCCTGTGCACTGGGGAGTGAGCAAACCGTGTCTACTCATCCTTTTCAGTCCACTATTTGTGTTTTCCAGAGAAACACAGTGTATTCTTCCCCATTGGAGGCAGGCAGCTGTAAAATAATAAGCAGTACTGCCAATGTGTGTTTCACTTGTAATCTCCATGCATGTATTTCTACAAAGCCATCATGAAAAGCATAGGAGAAGCTTCCATCCTCTTGGTATCCTGAGGCATTATGTTGTGCACATGGAAATCAATTCAATTTCAATTCAAGAAAAGAATTCAAAATTCAATTAAAGTAAATGAGGAAAGTCTCTGGAACATTACTGGAACCTTTTTCCAATTTGTCATTTGGATTTTGTGTTAATTTCGTGAGCTGACTTGGTTGAAATGGGATTGATCCCAGGCATTTAAGGCAGCACATAAATACAGTTTGTTTTTACATTTTTTTTTACTGATCTAGTATTAATGAGCCATGCCGTCAGCCTTTGAAGCGGTGTCCATGCAGTATGTCTAGAGCACCTGCTGTTTGGAGCAGCTGCTGTATCTGACAGCAGAGATAAACTTGCTGTTCGTCGCAGGAATATCACAGTCAGGGTACATTTTAAAATGCACTATGTATTCTACACACATATTTTCTGTAACAAACAATAAAGGAGCACAGGAGGGATGCCAAGCTAAAAATGAGGGCACTGGTCCCCAGTTTGTTTTTTCACACTCCAAGAGAATTTGTGAGATTGAGATGAGTGAAATTTTCAAGAGTGGATGGCTTTGCTTTCAGATGTTTAAAGAACTAGCTCATAAATCAGCAGGCGTAGGCTCAGTTCCCATGGGGGTACAGCCTTTGTAACCTTGAGCTAGATACTTCCATGAAATTGCTCCTGAAACTCAAGCTTGATAAACTGATTATACGCATGATGTGCAGCTCTATATATAATATGAGATTTTAAGTTGTTATGGATATGATTATCTGCTAATTGCACAAATGTAAATGACTGTTTCTCCCCAGGAGGATCTGGGCTTGCCTGAGACGAGCTACGAGCTATGTTACAACTCAGCCTGCACTCTGATTGGCCAGGGCCAACTCGCGGAAGCCATGAAGAAGCTAAGAGAAGCAGAGGGTAAGGGCACATCAAAAATGCCACAGGCCACCTGGTACAGCTGGGGTCCTAGAGAGACACAAGGTCTGCTGCAGTCTCCAGGCCTGGTCCTGGAGAGACCCAGGATCTGCTGTGGTCCCCTGCCATACAACCGAGACCAAGGGATGGACCATAAAGCCCTTTATAGTCACCAGTCTGATGCTGTAGAAGTTACCCATTGCATTTTCTAAATTGTATCCTTTCTTGTTTTCAGAGCTTTGCCGGATATCTTTGTCAGAAGATTCTGTAAGTCTTTTATTTTAGAAATCATAAAATTAAATCCATCAGTGCACCTACAGAATAAACATGTAAATTATACAACACCCTTGTCTCAAGAAAACCCCTCTTGTTCAAGTACTGATGGATACTACTATATAAAATGAAAGTACTTGATATACCACTTCAATTTACCACTAAATTAGTGGGTTTGAACAGGTTGAATATAAAGTGAAACAAGTTGTTTTTGTTCAGTAGCACTTTTTCACAGTAATTCAAATGTAAAATAGCATACAGACAGTCCTAATGGCACTGAATGTGAGACCTATGCAATGGACTGCAGGTGAATGTGCAGCCTAGATGGCCTGAATGGCCTGTCATCATTATGTGTCTTCATCAGGACATGACAGAGGAGGACATCGACTCCGAGCTGGCGGTCATCCACTCTCAGATGGCCTATGTCATGCAGCTGCAGGGGAGAACAGAGGATGCGCTGCAGCTCTACAACCAAGTCATCAAGTTAAAGTGAGCTGAGCCCATTTCTCAAAAGCCACTGAGAGCAGGCCACCTGTGACAAATCCAAAAACAGACATTATGCTGTTGTAGGACTGAGTTCATATGTTGCAAAGGGGTGTTATCAGTCTTATCTGAGAGGGGCTGGTGTGGGTTTCGAACTACTGTAAGTCTCATGCAACCAATTACGGCTCTTACAGGGCTGCATTCTAACAGCACTGGATATGCTTGGTTACTTTACCTTTATGACAGATCGTAATGATTTTATTTTTCGGTAGCTGCTATGCTACTGGCTTACTGAAGGTGTCTCAAGAAAACAAGGTGTTCATAGCATTTGTGGGGTTTTTTGTGCAGGCCAACTGATGTAGGATTACTGGCTGTGACTGCTAACAACATAATTACAATAAACAAGGTAAGCACATTTAAAATGCAGTAAATGGTACTGTACTGTAGGTACTGTAAATGTATGGAATTCACTTTGCTCTATACATGTATATGAAAGTAGGCAAATCTGATTAAGTGTTATAGTATGATGTTTTATTGATTTGTCTCTCTGGCCTTCCCTCCCCTTTTCTCTATCCCTTTGTCTCTTGGCAGGACCAAAATGTGTTTGACTCTAAGAAGAAGGTGAAGCTGACAAACGCAGATGGAGTGGAGCACAAGCTGGCTAAGAAGCAGCTGCAGGCCATTGAGTTTAACAAAGCCCTGCTGGCTATGTACACCAATCAGGTACTTACCATGAGCTCCAGCCTCAGAAGAAAACAAGGCTTCATATTGCACATTTTTAACAGAGTATTCTGCCATTATGCACAAAATCACTTTAATTTGTACTTGCCTCCTACTGATTATGCAGAAGTTTGTTGAAGCACATTTTCATGGTTTTTGGAGAAATCCAAAATGTTGGGTATTCAGTCCTGGTCATTTTGGTTATGGTGTTAATTACAGACTAATGTTAGAATGAGAAACTAGCTTGGCACAGTCACCATATCATCACAGTATGCATAAAAGAAAAACATCTTGGCCAATGAACAATATAGTTGGTTGGTCAAATCATGTAATTTTGTGACAGGAAGGATAGGATGCCAAAATATTTGCTTGGCTTTGTTGGACATTGCCTAATTTCTGTTGTGGTTAGGATAGTGTTTTTAAATTGACCACTGTTCATTCCAGGAAGTGGCTTTGTCTCTACTTGCTGAAAATCAAAAGGAAAAATGTTTTAAATTCCAGATGAATGTTGTTCTGCCATGGTGATGGCATGTTGCAGGAGTCTGAAGTTCTTGGGCGTCTTGTGTGTCATGTGTCTGATGCTCTGACAAACCATACTTCTGTTTGTGTACGATGTGTTCCTCCATAGGCTGATCAGTGCCGTAAGCTGTCCTCCAGCCTGCAGTCCCAGAACCCAGGCCACCCACGACCCGTTCTCATCCAGGTGGCCCAGCTGTGCAGAGAAAAGCAGCACTCTAAGGCCTTGGAGCTACTGCAGGTATGATAGGCGTGATTCTGCGGCTGATGGCTATGAGCCTGGCCAGGGCTGTAGAACTCTTCTGACTCTTCCCACTGAAGGGCAGTGTTGTGCTGCTACTTGTGCTTATATATTTGTGTGTTTGTTTCCTTTTCATTACTGTAGCGCTTTTCAGAGCAGCACCCAGAGAGCGCACCTGAAATCAAACTCACCATGGCACAGCTCTACCTAACACAAGGTACAGTAATATAATAGCTGTGTTAACAGCGTTGAACTTGAGAAAGCTTAAAAAATGCCTGTTATTTACAGACTTAATTGTATGTCTCACTTTAGAATGTTTTGTATGAGGTTTTTCCATGTTTACCCATGATTCTTTTTTCCACCTCAAGGTCACGTTACGAAAGCATGTGATATTTTGAGAACAGTTGAAGATTTTAAGCACAAGCCAGGAATGGTAAGACTCGTAATGTGAAATACTGGTCAAGCTCTATCAACAGACACTGAGATGTGTAATGTAACTGTGAATATAACGTGTGTTTGAATCGCTTCCCAGGTGTCTGCTTTGGTCACCATGTATAGTCATGAAGAGGATATTGACAGCGCTATAGATGTGTTCAGCCAAGCCATTCAGTACTACCAGGCAGAACAGGTATGTTAGAGCAGTGTTTTCCAAACTTGGAGGCCACTGCCTACTTTAGTGAGCCAGTGTTTTCTTCCCCATAGCCCATCTCTTATCAAAATGGAGCCCCGAACACAACCAGCTTACACATGGTGCTCTGTGCTTCTGAGTATGATATCCCTGGTTTGGACCATACAGGAAATTGTTTGTCATGCTTATATTGTTAACTCTGAACTTTTACAAACCCACCAGTGGGTCCACATCATTGTATTTGAGAACCACTGCATTTGAGGAAACAAGCCCAGGAAAATGTCAGTCTGTCTTGTGTGCAGCTGTTTATGCTGTAATTGGTGGAGCTAACGGGATATGTTCTCAAGGCGTGTTTTGCAGCGTGAAGTGCAGTTTGTGGAGGCACCCCGGAAGTATGTCAATCTGTTCTCCTGTTTCTCTCTCCTGTCTCCACCAGCCTGGCTCTTCAGCTCATCTGTCCCTCGTTCGCGAAGCTGCTGATTTCAAACTGAAGTATGGGAGGAAGAAGGAAGCCATAAGTGACCTGGAGCAGCTGTGGAAGTGAGTCCCCTTGACAGGGATACACACACACTCACACTCACAAATACCTTCACAAAATCATACCAACAACTACACACAGCCACACATTCAACCACTGGTTGACAGCGCACATAGGCCCCCAAATCTACAGGCATACAATTGCAAATGCACATGTATACAAATGAACTCAAAACACTCCACCACATGCGTACACATGTTCAACTACATATGTATACATAACCGTTCACACACACACACACACCTTTGTTTCACACACATACACCTTTGTTTCCTGCACCTTCATCTCTCCCTCAGAGGGGAAGCTAGTTTCCTGTCTGGCCTAACTGAATGGAGCTCCAGAATGGGACCATGCTGGGGCCCCATCCCCCCCCCTTTCCCACATCTTCTCTCAAAACAATGAAATTTGCATTGGTCTGCTGAAATACTAAAAATAGTGGGTTGGGGTTGAAGTAAGGAATGTAATTTAGAGTAATTGAGAAAACACGTCACTGGCTTTTGTTGATAGATTTCTGACGCGAGTATTTCTTTCTGGTTTGCAGACAGAACACCAATGACATCCACACTCTGGCACAACTCATTTCTGCCTATTCTTTGGTGGATCAAGAGAAGGCAAAATCGTATCCTTTCAACAAGGGGGCTGTCTTAACATTTGAAAAGGTGGGGCATGAAAGGAAGCCTGGAGGATTCGTGTTTCAGTAGTCTTTTAACCCAGCCAGACCTCAGGATTGGATTAAAACTAGTTTTCTATTTAAATTCAGTTGACTTTCTGGGTAGAATGTTGCTCTTAATGTAAGTGGTCATATTGTGTCTAGTTGAAGGTAAAACTTCTTTTCCATTTCATGTAACCGCAGTACATTGTAATATTACACTGCAAGAACTTTGAATCAAATGTGGGTACAGGCAGTTCTCATCCCTACATTTGTGCCAGGTGTGGTAAATGCTTCGCACGCACGCACGCATGCACGCACGCCTCTCCCCAGTGCTCGCTCCAGCATCCTTAGCCCTGTTTCCTCAGTCTGAGTAAGCATCTCCCCTTCCCCGACACCATGTCCTTCAACGTGGACGTGGATGAGCTGGAGAACTCGCACGGCGCTACCTATGTCCGGAAGAAGGCTGCCAAAGTGACAGGCGAAAACCTGCCCAAAGAGGAGGGGTAAGTGGTGGGCATAGGATGGGGTTTTCCAGAAAATCTACTTTGTGGCTCTTGTGGTACAAACTTTTTTTTTTTTGTCTTTTAATAGTCAGGGAGATGCAAAGAAGAAGAAGAAGAAAAAGAAGGGTATGTTTGGTTTTTGGTTCAAAAAAGCCCTTTAGATCATGGTCAATTTCTGTCAGTATTTTGCATTAACTGGATTTCTTCTTAAAACATAAATAAAATGTAATAAATGTTCCTGTGTTTGCTATTTTGTTATGTCCAAATGGTATTTTAATCTGAAATATTCTACCTTTTGGCTGTACATTTTGTGGAGACATGTCCCTAAGCTATTTCATTTATTAGATTTTGAACTTCTAAGTCATTGTTTAATAGTAAAATCTCCCTCTCAGTATGGGGCTGGTTTTTCAGTTACAGTTGGTGATAAAGCTTGAGTAAGCTGGCTGCAGGACATTTTCATTTGTTATTTTTTTGTACTGTTCCGTCTCGTCTGGTTACGTTTAGGAAAACTGCCGAAGAACTACGACCCCAAAGCGACCCCTGACCCAGAACGGTGGCTGCCAATGAGAGAGCGCTCCTACTACCGTGGCAGGAAGAAGGGCAAAAAGAAGGAGCAAGTGGGCAAAGGGACCCAGGGAGCAACCTCAGGAGCTGCAGCTGAGCTGTGAGTACAGTAATAATGTATAATAATCTTCTGCACAATAATAATAATACATTTCAGTTTACATAAACATAAAGTACTCCTTGTCCATGATATGAGTTCTATTAACTCATGAATGTAAACACTGAGAAGAATGCAAGTTATTAAAGTTTGATGAAATTGTTTAAGAAATTATGATGCTGTCAGCAAATACTTGTTAGGATGTTTAAAAACCGTAGTGGGGAAATGAGCACTCCCAAGTACAATGTAAACCTGCCATATGCAGGTGGAGGGCAGTCATACATAACCATAGAAAATAAAACAATCAGCAGCCGGTGGTGCATAATTACATACATTTACAGTCTCATTTGGCAGCACAGTATTTCCTTTGTGTCGAAGAGAATTGCATTGTAGATCAAAATTTGAAAACATGCCTACGGACTCCATTAAGTTTTCCGATATATGTGTGGATCCTTTCCACTCATTGATTACATACTATATATACTCCGTCCATGAATGCCAAAGCTGTCCTTCCAGGATGGGGCACATCTCGTTTTGTGCTAAAATTATTGTGTGAATTGCTTCAAAAGGCTCTATTATTAGCGGTAACACTGGTGGTATTTTTAAAGCACTTAAGTGTGTGCTCCGGTTAAAACCATAATTGGTTGTAATGCTGATGTAATATTGTGCTGAGGGAGAAGTAAGGTCGCAGGCAATGAGCAGTGTGTCAGAAGAAACCACTGTCCTGCTGTTAATTGAGTGACGTGCCTTTCGCAGGGACGCCAGTAAAACTGCTAGCAGCCCCCCAACGTCCCCAAGGCCTGGCTCGGGCGCCTCCTCGGCTACCTCCAGCAACATGGTCCCGCCAAGGCAGCAGAAGCCGGCTGCCTCCGGAGCCACACGGAAAAAGCCGCAGCAGAAGAAGAAGAAAGGCGGGAAGGGAGGGTGGTAACAATGGGAGGGGGGACACATCTCCTGGCAACCGTGGGGAAGGAGCAACATCTCCTGCCTCAGTCTCCACTACACTAATTTCAATACAGTGATGGGATAGAAGTGATGCAAGTCAGGAGATTTCCTGTTTTTAATGTTTTTTTTTTTTTTTTTGTTTTGTTTTTTTTAAGTATCAGAACAATGATGTTACTACTCATTGCTGCACAGAGGTAGAGTAATAACTGCAATCTCTTGTAGCCATTTCTGCCACCCTTTTTGTTTTGAGAATGCAATTTAAGAAGAAATAAATGAATGCTGTGGAGGGGTAATGAATTGTAAGCTACTAATTCTAAGTTTTACGCAGACAGGGAGGTTGTTTTTTCTTTTTTCTATGAGAGGTGGTGAATTGAAAGTGCCATCTTGCAATGAACTTGTGTTGTTTTACCCCTCACAATAGATGCCTGCATGGTGCATATGATACATTTAATTTGTCATTTTTTAATCAACCAAATGAAGAAATGCTGCGTATGCAAAGTTAAAATATATTTATTTTTTAAATTCCCTTCTTAGAATACACCTAAAGTATAATTTCAGAAATATGATATATTCTCTGGATGTTGTACTTGTGTCTGCAGGTTGCACAGGGACCCAATCACAACAATGAAAACGGGCAGAAAGTTGGCAAATGAGTCCAAGGTGTAACATTTGGCACACACTCAATAAAAAGGGTTCCTTGACAACAACCTTGGGTGCACTCCTGTCTTTCCTTCGGTCTATAATTACAGCGGACACGATGACCACAGCGGCTGGGATTCGATTGCACCGCTTAAAAGCACCATATGATGCTGCTACCCGTCTGTTTCATGGTCAGGATTGCTTGGTTTGTTGCTGCCCCATGGGGCAACAGATCTGACAAACAAAAACATATGAAATCCACCAATCGACAGATGGCACTGTTGATATACGCACTATATGTTGCTGTTTGGTCTTTCATTCTCACCATTTAAGTTTTCGTTTTTCTGCTCGAACGAAATGTGAGACATTTCAACTCAAGAATTTGAATTGTTTAAAAGTGCTTCTACTTTCCTAAGCCTATAATCATTATATGGCACAGTAGGGTAAACTATATTGTTTTGGTCGATTCCATTGAAATGTGCAATATATCATTCAGATAAAAGTGTGAACTAGCATGTTTATTCAACATTAATGAAACTTGATGACTTGGGTTGCACGCAACGCACGGCCATCTATTTCCTAAACATTGGTGCAGTCCGTGTGGAAAAATACAGGTAGCTGATAACGAGACTGCAATTCAGCGACGAAGCAAGACCGGAGGGTTTCACAGTACAGCTCAGACGGTCCGTGGGAGCTCCAGCGGAGGATTAGGGCGTACCTAATCGTTACTGACTTTAACAACTGATTTTCGTGCGGTAGCAGAGTTATTTTAAGACAGTTTCCCGGTAGACTTTACAGGTCTTGTGTTTCTTGACGTTGCTTTACCACATATGGATTTTAATAATGAGAAGTACTTACATTAACCTCTGAAGTTGGTGTTTTGATCTGCTCTGTTGCTAGGATTCTTTGTCTAAACTCATCTTAAGCAGTGCTGGAAGCCTGGAACATGTATTGAATTACTGTCTATGGTTTTCAAAGTAACATCCTACTGGTTGAAAGCGGAAACCAACTTTGGCACGAACTCGTGGGAGAACGATGCTACACTAAAGGAAATACTAACGGTTCTGATTCTTCGAGATCATTTTAATTGATGTAAACATGCCTGGTTTGAGAGAAGCTGGACTCGTGGGGGTTGCAGTAGCTTTGACTGGAGGAGTTGTGTACGTAACGTGGAATCTTTTATTTTCGAGGCAAAAAAAGAAAAGCCTGTTGAAAAAGAGACTGAGAAAGAAACCAATAAAGAGGCCCCAGTTGTACCAGAGGTAAATTTCATCTTGTTTATTTTGTGAAGGTACTTTAATTGCTTGTACAAGTATATTTTGGGCACGCCTACTTTATCGATGGCAAAAAGGAACACTTCCGTGCTGCGATCCAGCATAGCTACCAAAAGCAACGGTAGAGTTCAAATGGTAAACCGAGGCCAGCCATTCAGACAGTCCTCTGCGATATGCTATAACTGTGGTGCACAAACTTAATTTACAGAAAGCTTTAGTCATAACCTCTTTGCTCATAGAGAGGACACGTTAAGAAATGTGTCGATGTTGTGTTTGATTGTTGTCGCATTGTTCTTTCACTATGCATGAAGTTGAGGTGGAAAAACAAACATCTTTGGCTAGTTTAGCCACGAGCTATACGCTCAGTTCTATATCATTGTATATGGCCATGATTATTGACTTCTCAGTTTTTCTGTTAATTTCAATGTGTAATGTTATTCAGTTGTAAAGTATCCTTTGAATTCTTTGCTGATTCCTTCATCTGTTGCACCTACAGTTCGATTAGTTTATGAAGATCCCCTGCTGCGCAAGTTTGTACATGTAAACATGAGACCGTCTGTTGCTAGGCTCTTCATTTTACGTTCCTGGTTTTATCAGTGCTTGTACTTTTCTCTTTCAACCCAGTCGCTGTGGAATATCTATTGCCTCCGCACACAGTATGGCTATTACACGTTGGAGATGGGTGTCAGAAACTTGTACTTCAGAAAAGGCTATATCAGATTACTGTATCTCAGTTAATAAGACATTTCGATTTTAAAAAGGTACCTTCATTCAAAGTATGCAGAGTAGTTACTATCCCAATTTTTGCAGCACATTGTCAAAGTAAACCATATTTATTAGCTCGCCAGAAACGTTCTGTTAATTCGGGAGAGCACGGACAATCACGAGCTCTTCTCCCAAAGACGTCATGTCAGCTGCCTCCTCTTCTCACACCACAGTCCAGCTGGCATGGATGTGCTTACGCACACGTGAGTCAGAGGAGGACTTGATGCGTCTCTTAAATGCAGACATTTAATTTCTGCAAGCAGGCTTTGGGCGCACCGATTGATCAGCGGGTTTGCCAATGAGTGATGAGATGCAGCTTACCTGTTGATTAAATCTTTCCAACTCTTGGTGACGTCATAGCCAATTTCACGGTCCCCTGCGCTGCTGCCATATACAGCTGGCAATGGCATTTATTTCTAGAAGGAGAAATAACACCAAGATGATTAGTTTGTCAGGCTTGATGACATCCATCAAAATTCCGGTGTGTATCCATTGTCGCAGTGGGAGGTTGAGTAATGACTGGCAATTTTAGGAAATGTTATAATTTTTTTATTCACACAGAATGGACATTGGCATACAGATAAAATGAAGCCCTCCTGCCCTTCAGCCAGTAATTCAGTCAAATTGTCCCATTAAATACTCGGCTGTAAATGGATAGTTTCTAAAATGTAAACTATGTAAATGGCACTGGATAATAAGGTCTGCTAAATGCCTAAAATGTTATGAAGGTCTGTTCCTTGAGGGACAGAACTGCGAATGGGCTTCAACCGATTACCCTAGCTCAATAATTTAATTGACTGTAGACACCTATACCATTACACTTGTAGATTACAAAACAAAGTGGTGAAGGAGGGAAAAAGAAGAAGGGAGGGAGGGAGGGTGCTACTTCAGAGTGTTTAAATGGGGCCTAGAAGTCTCCAGCTTCAGCTCCCACTTTCTTTGTGCACATCGTAAGCGCTGCTTGCTGAGAAAATGTCCCCTGTGTCACATTCCCAACTGCTGCAGAGTCCCAGCGCTTCTTTGTTCTTCAGAACAATACAGTGGCTTCTGAAGATGTGTGTTTTCGGATTTCCCGTTCCACCTCTGATGTTCCAAAACCTGCTCTGAGCACAGGGTGGAGCTCACCCGGACATGTTCCTACTGGGGGGAACATGAGGGCCGCAGTGTCTGCAGGTTTAACGCTGCTCCTGGAGATCCACAGTCTTCAGCAACTACAGTCTTGTGTGGATTTTTTTTGGCCCAGCGGTATCAGGCTCCCTGAAGGGCTTCAGTACTGTAGCTTAAAAAAGCTTAACTCTCGGTCAGCTGGGTGCCTGTGGGTACATGACTTGAGGACATAGCTGACTTTGTCATCCTCCAGTGACACAGGCAGGGTGTAATTGGTAGTGCGTCTGCAGTGTGGAAAGAAGCAAGGGCTGATATCCTCCCCCTGAGGAGCTGGAGCAGGTCATTCTGGTGAACTAAACTGTTTCAAATGTGGAAAATCTGATTCCCCAAAAAACAGGGGGTTAGTCATCCTATTGAAAATATACATGAACATACAGGCTTCAGATCGTTTTCCATTGGTCTGGGTGTCTTTCTTCTGAGACCTGCCTGATGTCTCTAATGTAGGGAATTAAACAATAAGACACTGCCTGACAGTAGCTAGTCATAGTGTGTGTCTGTCACAATAATGTGTCTGTTTTTCTATATGAGCACAACACCAATCATGAAAAACAACAAACCAAAACAACGTCTGAAATTCTTTACATAGCACGGTCTCTAAATAACAGGGTATATCCTTCATATACAGTGTACACTGTAAAAGTTCTGGGAGCGATGTCTTGTAACTTCTAATCTCTTTGGTGGAAAGATAATACCCTATGTTCAAAATAACCATTACAAAAATAAAAACAACAAAGCTTCACAGAAGTTTGTTGACTGACAAAGCTCAGCTCAGAATGAACACAGAGTGGCAGCATTGGTCCTCTTATGTAATATTTGATCGCTATTTTGCATTCATTTTTCATGCAGCTTTTGGTTTATGCTGGTAATCATAAAACTAGTCTGGGCCCTCTTTAATTTCACTTGAATTAAAGCGATAATTTAACTGCTCCATCCTGATATGCATGTGATGACCTGGTGAATTGAGAAAGGAATTCTGTAGTAGCCAATGTAATGGTGAGCCAATCAGATGTAGAGGATGGTTAGGGGACCAGAAGTAGAGTGACAGTTTTGGTAGAAATCTGATCTACCAACATCCCTGCTAGGGGTTACAATCACCAGTGAACTCATAATATGATATTATTTGGACATTTTTCTTCTAACCCTTGCTTCATCCTGCTGGAACATGTGAACTTGAATGATCTTGTACCACAATAGAAACAGTAGCTGTATTTTGACCAGACATTAATCAGTGAAGCCCCAGGATTTCCCTTCAGTTTTGTTTTCCTGTCCCCACAGATCATCCATCCTGTTGCAGAGGAGCATGGGAAAGGAGACATTCAAGCAGTGAGTTTTTTTAATCTCATTTTTTTCTTCATTACTGTCTCAGCCTGGTACAAACCATATAGCATATATTAAAAAGGTCAAGGCTCAAAGCATTCAGCAAACCCAATATAAATGTGACATACCTGTTTGGATGAATATCAGACTCATGTCAGCTCAGTTCCTGTCAGTGACGTTGGTCATAACTCTTACAGAATGGGCCCAGAGTGCTACATGGAAAAGTGAACGCCAGTTTGTGGCCACAGCCCTGTACTAGGAGGTCGGGATAGAATAACAGGAATTTAAAAATATTTGTTTCCCCTGTGCCTGTAGTGGATATAACCTGTAACTCAAGCAATCCACTTGAGTAATAAACACTGCCAAGATATTTTTTTTAAAGCAACTCAATTCAAAGAGCAGTCAGAGTCATTTATTTTCTGTTCACTGCTGGAATAAAAATAAAATGGTTCTGGGGTAAGGGTCTAATAGAATACAGTATGTTTCTATGGTAAAAGACGTACTCCAGCAGGTAGGTCCTGGTGCCTGGGCTTAAGGTTAATAGATTATGTTTCTATGGTAGGAGAAGTCCTCCAGCAGGCAGGTGCTGGTGCTGGGGCTGGATGGAGCAGGGAAGACCAGCTTGCTCCACTGTTTAGCCACGGGCACCATGGAGCACAGCGTGACTCCCACCAA
This sequence comes from Albula goreensis, assembly GCA_022829145.1. NCBI lineage: Eukaryota > Metazoa > Chordata > Actinopteri > Albuliformes > Albulidae > Albula > Albula goreensis. The sequence continues at coordinate 14,912,733 of CM040757.1, forward strand.
GGGCTTCAACGCCGTCTCCATCAACAAGGAGGATCTGAAGATCGAGTTTCTGGAAAGTAAGATTGCACCATGCAGCAGCCAGGATCACACTCATACTGAGCTGCATAGATTTGTTTCTTTTAAAAAAGTTTTTATCGACAAGACAAAACTGTCAATGCAAGCTTTCTAAAATGCATTACCCAAAAATGGCAAAAATTGGGAGATGAGGTGAATTTGTTATGATTTATGGTATTATCAGTGTCATACAAAAATCTCATATCTTTTTTCACAAGTCTACATTTCATCACTTGGTTTTAGTTTGTGAGGGGAAGTTTATGTCAGGCTACTTCTAAATCCTGTTCAAATAAAATAAGTCATCTCTCCCTGGTGAAGTTGGCGGTACTGAGGACCTGAGGGCCTACTGGAAGAGGTACCTGAGTAAAGCAGAGGTGCTGGTGTACGTGGTGGATTCCTCAGACTCCGCCCGCTTCTCCCTGGCAAAGACACACCTCCACGAGCTCATCGCCGAAGACCCACACCTCGCCTTAGTGGTGCTAGCCAACAAACAGGTGAGTGGCCTACTGAAACAATCTCACTGTGTTGACTTGCCTCTTTCTTCACTGAACCACACCTTCTCACCCACATGGCCGTTACTTGTTTAATCCAATGTTTTCCCCATTCTTTGTTATTCATTGTTCATTGTCGTTCAACGTTCTATTTAATAGATTGTCATTATTGGTTTCTTGGGTGCACATGTGCCAGGAGAAGCATTAAGACAGCCTGTTAATGGATTTGTTTTTCTATCTTTTTTTGATTACTTTCAAATCCCAGTCAGTTACGCGATCTCAAATTGGAGCAAAATTTTGTGATTGGCGAACAAACGATAACCTGATGAATGGTTTTGTATCTCTGTATTGAAATTTCAAAAATGGAGTGTTCTGCGAACGAATCCCAGTGTTGGTTTAGCTTTATTTAGTCTGTGTTCCCCACATTTGCAGGACCAGGAAGGGGCGTGTGGGATCACAGACCTCCATGAGGCACTGAGCCTGGGGGAAGTGGGAGACCAGCGCAAGCTGTTCCTCATCGGCACACACGTGAAGGCGGGCGACTCCGAGGTGCCCTCCAGCGTCCAGGACGCTCGCGACCTGATTGTGCAGTTGGTGTCAGACACCAATTAGCGGTCCTTTCCCTGTCCTGTCCTTAAGGCCTCTTCAATGTGTACTTAAAGCAGTGCTCTCAAATTCAGTGCCATTTGGCCTGTGTGTATGCTGGTTTATCTTCAGCCTCCTCTGTTGATGAGATAATTAATTCCATTATTTGCTCATTTTGTCCTGTTGGTTTGCACAGAATGCATATAAAGTGAAATGAGTTAATTGTGTTGTTTAAATAGCAACCATTGCGTATGTCCTCTGCTTTAACACAGAGGCACATGCTTAAGGCTGAATGAGTAACAAACAAATTTAGGCAGCAGCAGCAAGACAGAATGGAAACCAGTATACACACAACCCTCTGTGGCACCATTTTAATACCAGTAACATACAGAATTTAACACCAGTAACATACAGTATGAAGTTCATTCAGACTTCAGATCCTGGGTCAAATACATTATGAGAAATGCATGCACGCATAATGCCATTGGTATGTAAAGGGTTGAAGTATTTCAGATGAGGTGTTTGACCCAGGTTGGATTCATTAGACGGGTGCTGCTTACCAAAGATACCAGAAATCTCAAACAGCTGCTGTTCAGTTGACTGTGTATCAGTCACATGCAAGGGTGGCCATCCCTGTTCCTGAGTAGGCACAGCACCTGCCGCTAAATCTAAAATCACCAACTGTTGCAGACCCAAGCACCCAGGTGAGGTATGGTACATGTGTGACCAGCTTCTTTAATTAATCAGTTAATTGATGGGTAGCAATTTAAATCAGCAGGCCTTGTGCCTCTACAGGACCAGAGGGTGGGAGCCCTGCCCTCAGGGTTTCAGGTATTTAAGGGAGCTTTGGAAACTCCAGTCTCAGTTACAGTAATAAAAAAGTGGTTCTTTTAGCTCAGTCTGGTGTCTTGTCTTAGTGTTAAAATAATGGTAAGGGTTACATCTGTAAGTGGCACTGTCATGTCTTAACTTGGAAGTCAGTTTCCTTTCTTTTCATGTTGTTTTGTAATCTTTTTTGTGAAAAAGGTATGAAAATAAGCTACGATTTCATCATTTGGAATTGTGGGTAGTGTGTAACTGATTGTACCGGGCTGTCTGTTTGAGTCATTAAAACACTACTATTGCAATGATTTGATTACAGCTACCAATCAATTCTGTGTCTTGTTATTGAGACAAATTGCCCTTTGGTTTTGATAACATCAGAAATCTTATTGGATAACTGTATTGTTTCTTGTCAGAAATGTAGTGTTTGGTACGAAATCCAGCCCAGATACTTAAAAACACCTAGACTCTTCTATATACTGTATCAAACCAAACTTAAATTGTTTTTGAACCAAATTTTGTATTTCATAGAGGGGAAAAAAGAATGTGAACTGTTCATACAAATAGAAATGTAAAAATATTTTAATAATTAACATATACATTTATATTCTAAATTTGAAAAATAAAATGGATATTTTAGGGGGTTTTTTGCTAATGGGTATTGGCAATTTAAAATACATTTGTTAATATTTGTTAAATAAATAAAACCTCAGTTACATCTCTGCATCCTTTCCTGTGTCTTTTATTCAAAGCCATACTGAAGTGTTGTGGAGGACCTGTAAGTTTTCATTCAGTACATTTTAGTTTTCATCATGTAAAATATAACGTTCAAGCAAAAATAACCATTTTCATTTAACACTGATTTCATTTCCCCTGCATAGCAAAAATGAGTAATAGCAGTTTGTATATATTAATAAAAAAAAATGAAAGACTTATATTGACCTAGATTTCACCTGTACAGGGGACTCCATAATTATTGTCATACGTTTTTTGAATACATTAAACATGAATACATTAAACACAAAACAGAGGAGAATGAGGGTGCCCTCTTCTGAGGTTGGTTCCTTCCAAAGTTTCCTTTGATTTTTACTACCTTTGGGGATTTTTTCTTGTCATCGGCTTACACCAGTGTCTTCTGTACAGCATTTTGTTACGAATATTTTGTGAAATGTGCTATACCAATACATTTTCTCATGTTAGTTTCTCGTATTTAATGTCAGCAGCAGTACATGGTAATTATTTTGAGAGTAATAATTTAAACACTGCTCACTATAAATAATTGAGCTGCTGACCACAGGTGTCATGTTTCACGTGACATCCTGTACAGGAAGTCGGAGGGCCAAAGATAGGCACATTCTGTTTATGCCCTGGGCTAGAGGGCAAACATGCGGGTCTCTCACAGGACATTTGGATAATTCCACATTTTTTAAATTACACAATGAGAACTGGTATTTTCACAATGTATTTGTTTGGGAATTAATAAGCACAATAAACAATTATTTTACCATAATATCAAACAAAATAGTGTTTTCTATCAGTGCTCTATTTCCTATGGACTATATATGTAATAATATATAATAATATATAATATGATCATGCACTGAGATATCATTACAATTTATGTAGATGTAAAAAAAATATTTTCCAGCATATACTTGTGTTGTGAAATTATTCATTCAAGCTTTTATGAGTAAAGACTAGTAACCACAAACGTCTTTAAAAAAGGGGGTTAATTCATATTTTTACACTGATCCAATGCCTCAGTATCTCCTGTACAGCATCCCCTTTGTCTCGGTGTCACTGTGGAATGGAGTGTGTTAAGATTCCTACTGGGGCATTGTGATGTCACGCATGATCTCACTGGTCAGCTTGGGTCTATGGAACTCTTTCACTCGGGTTTCAGCCACACAGGAAGTCAGCCCATGTGATTAGTTGCTAGGTACTCCAATCCCCTAGCAACTCCAGTGACTCTGTTGTCACCAAAGCAGAGAGTGTCTTTCCTTCTGTGGAACAGTAGATGTAAAAGCCTCTCCACTCTGATTGGAATAAGATGGTCATTGACAAAACAGGTAAGCCCAGGACTAAGATTGAAGGTCACCCATAATGCAATGGCAACACTTGTAGGGATAGCACACTTGCTGTTGTTGCACTTTTTCCAAACAAGTGATTTCAGCTGGTGTTAATTAAACCAAAAGGACATCACTGTGTTTGGTAAAAAAAAAAAAAAAACTGTTTCACTCCTTTTCACAGGTAACAGATCCAGGTTGTGCCCATCAGCCAGGTATGTATGAATAATGAAAATCTGATGTGATCATTCATTTAGTAAGTCATGCCAAGCTTAGTTTAGCTAGTAAACCATTTTTAAAAAGTGTAATTTTGAGTGAAATTGAAATTTTCAGTCCAGTTCTGAATTCTCTGTTGTATTGGACTGATTGGGTTTAATACAAATGTCACAGACACACACACACACACACCATGTCTTTCAGTGTAAGGTTATCACTGGCAGTTGTAACTTAATCTGGCCTCCCATCGGTGTGTTGCGGTGTCAAAGAAAGTGATTAAGTTCATTTGACATTTCCATGCTCACAGAATCCTGGAGCTCGCCCAACATAAGGACTCCAAAACTGAGTGGGTGACTACACCTTGGTAAGATCATAGTTGTGATTCTGTGCTCCAGGTAATTTATCATACTATTATCAATGTATTCCAGACATATTTATGACATATTTCTCTGGTGTATTTTGCCTATCTCAGATGAGGAGAATTGTGAATAGATTCATTATAAATGTTTTGTTAAAAATATATTTGTAATAATATTTCATCAATATTTCATCAATATTTCTCTGTAAACTCAAACAGTATGAAAAATGTTCAGATGTTAAAATGTCAAGAATGTTTAAAAATATATTTGTCTTATTAGGACACTATTTTGATGAATTTGTGGTACAATGATAAAAAAATACCTTATTAAACAACTGGCACATTATTTGCATTTAATTTAAAGCAGTTGCAAACTCAGAACAATAAAGTTTATAATAAAATATTTACATTTTTTACATTTTACATTACAAATATTACATTAACATTCATAATATTTAAAAAATAAATGTACAAGGAATTACTCAAGGAGTCTTCTACTTTGACCAATTCAGTGTTGAATATGGACCATTAAAACAGCCGAATGTTAAAATTTGAAACAGGTTCTGAAAAGGCCTGTCACTGGTTTAGCAGGAAGCTAACATGGGGGAACCAGGAGTCCATTTGGCCGCTGTCTTACGCTGCGCTGTGTGCAGTTCCCACAGAGCGGACCTTGCGCCTGGCTAAGCCCAAGAGGCACTTTTCTGTGTGGGACGAACAGTCAAGGTAACCCCCCACCCCCTCCCCTCGGCCTCTATGTAAAGCCTCACTGAGATGGGGCATCCTGGTGGCTCATGGAATAGATGCACATATTTTCACCATGGTCCTGTGGTCCAGATGTGACTGAACTTGAGCATTCAAGAGGCAGCAGCTGGCTAACCTTCCTTGGGAAAGATAGGCATTAAACTAGTTAAAATTATAATTAGTAATATCGCTCTCTAGTGGCCAACTCTAGTGGCTGGCCTGGCATTGTAGTTACTTCAATTAAGTGTATGCTGACTTTGTGTTTCTCCAACAGCATAGGAAACATGGTTGGTGATGCATATGCGATATGAGGGCTAGTCATGGAGGAGTCACATGTGTATGGCTATGGAGAATATAATCTTTCAAACGGTTCAAGTCAGTGATAAACCATTAATTTTAGCTCTACCTATTATGAAGTTAATGACACTCCATTAACCACTGAATATATATTTTGTTTCAGTGAGAATTGTAAATGTACTCTCCAACACTGTCAGGGCTCTGTGATAGCACATAATTGCCTATAACAGAACTCCCAGAATGCAAATCATATTTAAGTTGATACTGTGAAGCCAGTTTGCTCAGGCTCAGAAATGCCAAAGCCCACAGATGACAAGCTTTTATCACCTTTCAGGGCTGCTCTTCAGTGAGAGCAGAAGACATTTGGCAGAGACATAACTCAATGAAATGCTATAACCTAATTCACGTCATCTCAGGAAGTCTGGGTAATGGAACTGTCAAAGGAAGGGGATTGAATGGAGCGGCACCGGTCAGCAGGAAGGATCTGAGGAAACCCATGCGCATCATTAGCGCAGCTACTTTAGCATTATGTATGTTACACTAAAATAGCCCTCTGCCCAACCTGATGACGAAACAGACAAAGAGCCAGTGCATGGCAGGCTATTTTAGTGTGCGCTCATAGAGATTCTACATCTGCACTTATGTTTTGATACCCGTGCTTATAGCTACAGTTATAAAAACACTATGATTATACCCACTAAAACAGCTTTCTGTCTTAAAATGATAATGCTACAGCACCCCAGCTATTTTGGTGGGCAGCACTCATCATGCTTTTTTAACTGCTGTTATAAGTGCAGTTTTAAAAATGAAAGTGCACTTACAATCGCGCTATGGATGCTATCCTGATAAAATAACCATCTGTCCAGCCCAATACCACAAAAGTACTCCAGCATTTCGCAAAGCGCCAAAGGACAGCAGGCTATTTTGGAGGGCAATGTTCACAGATCTTTTATAACAGCACTTAATATTCTATACACACGTTATGTATACAATACCACTGAATTAAAATTACATGAAAACACTGTGAGCTACCCTGCTGAAATAGCCTTCCATGCAGCTCAATGATGCAACAGGCCGCCAGCGGTCCGCGGAGGGGAGTGGGCGGACAGGAGATGTTTGGCATTCTCCAGACAGACCGCTCGTGACCAGACCAGAATGTCACAAATTAGATTACCAAACAGCTGAAGCTGGGAGCTTCATCTGCCATCTGAGAGCCATGGTTTAAGCAAACAGACGTGTTCTGTTTTACTCTCCTGCATCATGTTGATATTTTCTTATGTGAATTTGGGATTCATGAAAATAGTCTTTATTAAGATGTTGCCCTCAGAAAGATAAATAGCCAGATTCAATCATACACTTCTCTTTGGTCATATGTAATGCAATCAAAACATAATTTACATTTCAACATAATTTTCTTTGAATTATATTTTATTGGAGACGAACAAATGCTGTTTTCATTTTAAAATAGAATAGCATATGCCCTGAAAGAGGCTAAACTATGATTTGATGAAATTGCATATGCCCTGGAAGAATCAAAGTGTTTTTGATTGAATGTTTTACTTCTGGCAGTCTCTTAAGCAGTCCTATCAGCCACAAAGTGTTGAATAAACTACTTGTGGGAAATAATCAGAGATGGAATTTGTCCTGTAATTATAAATAGGTTTTTACCCCAAACCAGGAGAAGGCTGAACTTTGAGGGCTGTGTTAGAAATGTTGTATGGTTGCTTGTACTGTGCTTGAACTGTTCACCTTGTTTCTTTTATCAGCTGTATACACTAGCATCAGTTTACCCATGTATTAGACAACTGTGAAGAGTTCCATTCAGAGGCACAGGAACAGTCTTGCAATCTCATTCACCAGCTTATGAAGAGATTTAGCAAAAATGTCAAGTTCACCTGAAATGATTGGACTTACTCAACAATTCAGATTGGATGTTAGTCTGAAATGCAGATACAGATACTGTCTTCCTTGCCTCAGTTTTACTCAGTGAATTTCTAAAATGATTCGGAATGACTTTGTTCTCCCCAGCCAGGAGGATAGGCCCAATTCTAGGAACAGATCCGGTTCGGCCTCTAGAATCCAGTATGAGGATCTAGTCCGGCTGTCCACCCCCAAACACAGGTCCCGCAGTCCCCAGGAGGCCAGGTAAAACTAGCCTCAGCTGAGGCAAAGCTATGGCTGAATGTTAACACTCCCTATCAGTAACACACATATATGCTTTCTCCCAGTGGGTGTAGGGGCAAACCCCACTCAGGTCTTTCCTGTCCTGCTCTCCCTCTCATCAATCTCGCTGTAATTTTGTCATTGTCTTAGTAAATATAGAAAAGGATTCCACTCCAGTAGAATGACTTCCCAGGCCTTTTACTATAAGCCTAACTGGTCTCTCATTGTGATGTGTATTCTAGAATGTACAATTCTGCTCAGCTTCCACAGGACTGGCTTTGCTTGTAAACCAAAGGTCAATGATTGTGTCTGAGAGATCTCACAATGATGCAGCTGATGCAGGAGGCTTTAAACCAACTCAGCCAATCAGATCCACCCTTTACATGGCATTTAGCAGACACTTTATCCAGAGTGACTTGCTTAGTATACATTCTACCCCCTATACATTTATAAATATACAACTGAACATTTACTGGAGCAATTTGGGTTCAGTACCTTGGTGAAGGGTACAACAGCAATGCCCTACCTGAGAATCAAACCCACCTTCCAAACCAGTATATCACACCAAAACAAACCTGCTGGTACCAATCAGATTACAACAACCCTTGGCCAGAAAAGTTGGCAAAATTGTTTTAACAATCAGAGATTACCCTACCTGTTCATGTATTAAAGCTATAGGGTTGAAAGTGAATATTGGCCACAGTGGGCTCTAGGAGGGCGTAGCTTTGACATCTGTTATTTCAGTAGGGGACTTTGAGGGGACAGAGGGTGTGTGGAGACAATAGGCTCTATTGTCAGATCCTGGACTCCTGGGATATTGGCCGGCAGAAGCGGAAATCTTTTTATAACCCTGACGACAGTGCTGGGGCAGGCCGGGGGAGCAGGGGGGACCTTGTTTTTTTGATCCACCCGCACAACTCTTTTTTTTAAGTCTGGTGAAAATGCACTCAGACTGTTTAGTCTGCAAAGGGTCGCTTGGTTTTTTTTCTATATTTACTGATGGTTACCGTGCCATATTTTCAGATCTCTGTAACGGTTGCACAGTTTTGAAAAAATGTGAAATTAGGCACATAATTTGGGGGTGGGGGCTGTACTTTAAGAGTATATTGATTGGCTAAAAATGTAATTCAGCTCAGATAAATTTTATTTGTACTGAGCGTTTTATAACAAAGATTGTCACAAAGTTGCTTTACATAGATCTCAGGCCTGAGACCCCATCACAGCAAGCCCAGGGCAACCGTAGCAATGGAAAGCTCCCCAGCTAAAGACAAAACCAGGGCTCTCAGCCCTCATTGTTTAATTAATCTATTTCAGTGGAAAAAGAAGCCAGATGTATGTGAGCTTAGTACAAACAGATACATAATAATAAAAACTCAAAACATAGCTTATTGTATAGTATGCTCGTTGGGGTACTAATCTTGAGTTTTTTATGGGGGCAGCGGTGAGGATGATGCATTTGTGATGATGTGTCTTATCTAATTGCGGACAGGCCCCCCCACGAGGTGTGGTGTGACCGTAGCTGCCCGATCTGGCATGTCGACACAAAGGCACTGACCCGACCCGTTTCACCACGTCTTGTCCAGCTTGCCGGGCCCAAACAAATCCACCCCAACTTCAGAGGGAACCGTGAGGTGAGTGCCCCTGTGCAGGCATGACTCGGGAGCTGGCCCCGCCCAGTTTAACACCATGATTAATGGCAGGAGGGCCGATCCATGTGGATCGTGTTTGGGCGGGCTGTGTGGTTAAGGACTCATAATCCCGAGTTTTCAGACTGCTGAGCACCAGGTGTGGCACCACTGTGCCAGTCTTCAGTAACACCCTGCACTTAAGCTGAATACAGGGAGGGTATTAGAAGATCCGAGTTATGGAGAAATTAATCAAACACAGAGTTCAAATAAGGCCACACGCTCCAGTTTTCACTGATGGGGAGAAGAACTGTTTTTTAATAAAAATGGCTGTGTGCCTTAAAGATCCAAGCCCTTCACATCACAGAGTTTATATTGTGGCTGCAGGTCTCCTTTAATGATTGAGTCTATTAATGTAATCATCATCCCCAAAGAGAAAATGGCCTGATTATTAAATAGTTGATTCTACTATTTTATTCTGCTGCCAGTTGGTGATTGCCTTTTGGCAGTGCTGTCTCTTTTTCTCTCCCGTTCTCTCTACCTCTCTGTCACAGTCGGTGGAGACGCACGTATCTGATGCAGCTAAAACGGCCCGCACCACTCCCAGGCTGGACCTGCTCTCTCTGCCCAAGATGAGGGAGAACAGCAGCCTGTTCTATCAGCTGGGATACCCAGATGAGCCCATCCGCCCAGTGAGAGCCTACCACTGTCCTAATGCAACACACCTGCTTTCTGCACCAGAACAGATAACCTCATAACCTTACGATAGACTTTCTGTAACCCAGTGGCCTCAAACCCAGGACAATTTTCTGTATTGTGCCTGTGTTAGCTGACAGGAAGTCCTGCTGTTGGCTTGATTTTCATAGCTATAAAACAAAAGCAGCCTATTTAAAGGCAATAAGGCAATAATTACAAAATTAATGGTTTTAATCAATGAAGGATTGAAATGAAATGAAATGAAATGATATAAAATCCTGTTTTTTATTTTGAGGCACATGCATATGGAGGAATGAATAATCAAACCAATTAAGACAGCATGCATTAGCAGGTAGCAATTAAAACCTGCATACAGACAGCCCTCAGTGGCACTGAGTCTGAGATCTTCCTCTTTAAGACATCAGCAATGCCTATCCAAAAGCAAACATATTGTCAGCAATATTCAGGATAGTGTTCATCTTTCATGTGATACAGTGTGGTTTTCATGTATGCTTTGGTTGGGAACATGCTCCATCGATAAGGCTCAAGAACAGGCTGTTTTTTAAATTGAGTGTTTGAAGCACAAAGGGGGTGCAGAGAGGGATTTTCTTTTTCACATCTTTTTAAAAGTTTTTAGATAGATTTCCCACCCAGGTGTGGCCTGTGTTCTGCTGTAATAAGGCATGAAAGTCTGTAATGATGCTGTGTGTGGGCGTGGACATGATTGGACATGATGAATGATTTACAATGGAGTTTAACCTACAGGAGCCAGGAGCAAAGGCACATACATGAAAGCAGCGGCACTTTTCCGACTCACAGTCATTATGACTGTTGAACGGAAGGCCAGGCTTTGTGCTGCTGACTTCCTCATAAATGATTTTAGCTTTTTACAAAAACAACAAGCCTTTACTTCAGACCAGCTGCTCAAACAAAAGAGAAAAGGAAGAAGTTCAAAACAGACAGGAGCGTGAATAAATTCCTCAAAGGAGTAAGACTAGCTGGGTGAAAGAGCTGGAGTATTCCAGCATCAGAGCATGTAGAAGAATTAGAAGAAGAAGCTTACTGCATCATCATGGCAGTATAGGGTATTGGATAATGTCAAGTCATCCTTGTTGTTACATTTTTACATACCGTTATGCTTGAGTGCCCAGGAGTTTTTTTAATCAGTCTCTTCTTTCTTTGGAAGACGTTGTGAAGAGATTTTTTACAGGTTATTCTCAGCTATCTGTCTCACTCTCAGAAATGTCTATCTGAGATGACCTATTGTTCTGACTTTGGGGAGAACTTTGTTTAGTTCTTATGTTCCTTTTCCTTGAAATGACTTCCAGCACAAAATCAGTGTTGAATTCTTAGTTCAGTACCATTTCCAGAAGGTATTGGAAAAACCTGTTTACAGAAGAATATATATGTTTTTAAATTATGATGATACCCTTTTAAGATTTCAATTGTGCTTTTTTATTTGCTAAACAAGGCTGTGTAAAAGACATTAGGTCTCAACAGGACTTGCTGCATGAATGAAAGATAAATAAAATTCATCCCCCTTCATGGTGTGGCGCATACCGATTCCGCCACACCCTAGTGTTGGGGAGTTTGGTTTGTTTATTTTTTACAGCTTGTCCTTATTCAGCGCCCACAAAGAGGTGTTAGTCTTGTCATGACTGATGGCATTTTCTCCTGTGCACTACAGGTGTCCAGATCTGCCAGACGGGCCATGGCATCCGCCCGCGTTAAGAGCCTGGCAGTGCCCAAAGGTGTTGTGAAGGATTACGTCCCACAGAGAGATCCAGTCTGGTCTCCCTCTAGAAGACTACGGACAGCAGAGGCACAGGGAAGAATTGAGAGCTAGTTTTGACTGTATCTCTTAGAGGAAGACAGAGCAGTAAATAAAATACAATAAATTTTAATTTTCTGTTTAATGCACATCACCAAATTAATAAAATCTTTTCCCTTTCCATGTCACCTGAGGGGTGGTGGAGCACAAAATGGCTGCTGTGAATGTGCCAGGTTTGTGCTCCACACTAGTGGTGGTCAAGGCAGGTTTCCCCTATTCTCTGTTAACCTCTTTAAGTTGCTGAGATGAAAAGAGCTATGTAAATATAATCCATTGTAATTTATTTGGTGTTCAATGTGTTTCTCATTATACCATGGTGACTGGCAATCGTTTTGTTAGGCCTTCAATTTATTTATGTTCATGAGAAGTTTTCTTTTGACATATTTCTCTGGAGATTGAAATATTACCTTGTCTTTAATATGTGGCCAGGGCAAACTCCAGGGATTCGATCAAGATCCAAGCTTGCGGTTGTTTTGTCTGTTTTATTGCCTCCAAACTCCTGGAAGCACTTCCATCAAATGCTTCGCAGCCATAGTTTCAGACAGCCAAAAAAGACCTAAACAATTCATAGAGAACGTGCTGTAAGTTTGGTTTTATTGTTCTTTCCTTCTCTGTTTGTGTCATTTCCCTTTTTTCTTTATTTTGACTATATTTAATATATCATTCATGTTACGAATTGATTAATAACAAGACATTTCCAAGCAGAGTTTTGAAAGTTCTCATTTATTTCTCAAACAGAAAGAAAGATCTAGAACATTCCACTGGCCAAGTGCCTGTAAACGGTTACACAGCTCTTCAGACTTACAGTGGCTGATGAAATCTTTAAAAAGTCATTCGTCACACAGGGATATTCCTGGCTGGGCCACCACGCTGGAGACGCTCACACATAGATGGGCTCAGTGGAGCTCGAAGGCCCGATTGGCATTTTGATCCCGCAGTCGGAGGGAGAGGATTGCCAGGGTGTGAGGCAGGAGACTGCTGGAGAGAGAGAGTAGACAAGCTCCACGGCAGGCTTCAAAGTGACCTGACAGCCTGCTGGGCCGTAATCTGGGATAAGCCACAGTGATGATCACGACCAAGGCCTGGCCGACATGGGGGGTGAGGGGGTGGGGGTGGGGGTTGGGGCGGGCAGTGAGGATTTGGTAGCCGGCAATTCTGTGTGACACACATTTCCCAGGGTGCATCAGGGTGCACAACAAAGGGCCTGCCTCTTAACCAAGCTTCAGCCTGTGCCGCTGGGTGACAGACGGGCCTTTCAGGAGGAGGGCGCTCAGCATGTGGGCCTCCTCCTCATATCTAAAAACACTTCAGGCTTTTCTTTTGTATGATTCACAATCACACCAATGGGAATGTCTGCCACTGAATAAAGAAGATTGTGTCAAGATAGGTTAAGTGGTGCAAGATGTCTTTTCAATAGCTCCTCAGTGTGGTACTATGTTACTAATGTTACTTGACTCTATCTCCTGCAGCTGGTGCTATTATTTATAGCTATCCACTCAAAGTAGCATGTTAAACAGGAAGGTGAAGACAGGTGACAGTTATGTAAATAATAATTTCAGCCAATAAGAGGATTCAGACTGTATTTTGAAATCACTGTCATGATTCGGTATTGGGATGCAAATGATACATAGCACTATTGTTTCATCTGGATAGCTCCTTATTGAGCAAATAATCTACAAAAATGAATTGTCAGCTTAGAGCAGGAATACATACTGGTCAATATCATCTTATTGAGGAAGTGAGGGGTTACCAGTTAGAGAAATTCCATGTAAGGTAAATGTGTGTAATGTTGCATTAATATATTTATGTTGTATAACTTGCTTGGAATTTTCAGATTCTGCAAACCTCAACCCTTTCCTTAATAACACATTTACTGAAAATGAATGGTGTTTATAAACTATTTATAGTATATGTCGTAATTCTTCATTAAGTAAAAGCATACATAATTTAAAATGCTTGTGTTTATGTTATTGACTCTCTGCAATACAGTCACTGTCCCAGAAGGTAGAAGGTTAAGCCATTTGCTTCCACAAATAGAATGGAGGACATCTTCTAACACAAGAATGCTGAAATCACTTCTGTGTGCAAAAACCTATTAACGTTTCCCAGAGAAAACATTCAAATCATACCCTGTTTAATGAATGCATGTGTGGTGCCAGCTGTCTCAGGTTGGGCGCAGGACAGTGGTGAGGGGCACAGGGATGCTGGACTCCTTTCATGGGCTGCAGGCTTTGCTCCACTTCGGTTCCTGAGAGATTCTTAATTCCCCCTAGTGCACGCCACAGTCAGCAGGCTTACACAAAACCCCCACAGTTTCCTGTCTCCTCTCCAACAGGGACTACAGTCATGCCACTCACCAAAACAAACCTTTTTTAAAAGATGAGGTCCTTAATTTCCTGGTATGGGGACAGAATTTCAGAAATGTTCAACAAATATTCATTGTGCAGACTAACCCTGTGAGAAAAGCACAGCATGGAGAGCTGGAGAACGTTACTGAGCTGCGGACATCGGGAGTAAGAGCAGACCAGCCCCACCCTCAGCTATGAGTGTGTACAGAACGTGTCTGTCCTTGCCGCGGTCCGGTGGTGACCTCATTGGCTTCTAATAACCTTTTGTAGTCCTCATATTCAATAAAAAGTGCATGGCACATATTTTGCTTCGGGGCCTGGGTTTTGATTCATATGTCTTGCATGCTTCTCCCCAGTCCGACATTGTTCTTTTTGTTCAAATTCCTGCCTTTGTAGTCAGACTCCACTCAGACGCGGGTGAGAATTTATAGTGTAAGAACCCTTTGAGTTATGTAGAATGCTTTATGTAATCAAACCCCTTTTACTCTTTCTCATGCTGCCTGGATCTCCTATTTACATACCTTACAGCAACTGACAACACTGAACTTTGTTCAGAATTCAAGCTATCGGCATACTATTACATAGGTAGTCCTAATACACTGTATGTATAACATTCACAATGAATGTTTTTTTACTGTTGACTTTGGGAGTGCAACTGTCATAAACTCCCTCATAAATCCAGGCGCACACATACACACCCATGGCGTAGTATACCTTTTGCAAGAAATATGAATAAGCCTTAACACAACACTACCCACTATTACATTTTCAAGCTTTGTGAGAGAATGATCACAGAATATTTCACTGACAAAATAAAATCCCCATTTTGTTGAATGTTTGAAAAGATTAAGCATACAAAGGTTTTACTTTTTGCACTGTGACTATTTCATTACGTGTTCTCACCAAATCTGCATAGGTGCGTTGTACAGTCACTGTTCCGTCGATCTGTTCTGCATGCCCTAAAGAGTAACCCTTTTTACATTTTATTTCCACCCTAATCTGATCGGTGAAGAGGTAAGAGACATTTTGCAAGCCCAGCTTTCTGCTTTGCAGCACTCAAATGCCCATGCAAATGTTTAGTCCATATTAAAATGAGATTGGATTTTGTGAAGGTCGTATCTAGTATCATCAGAGGAGATAAGCTTTGTCAATGAGAACAAAGCATCACTGCACTGGTTAGGAAATATCAAAAGTGTTTGATGCATGCCTTACAACCACCAGTGAATGTGCAGCAGCCCATCCCTCACACATGAGAGATAGGTCGAAGATAGGACTAGTGATGGCTGTATGAGGAACCGTAACATCAAATGTGAGTGGAATTTCAATTAGCTGTCAAACACTGTCCAAACAATATAAAGGTTTTGCTCTTTACAACATTACATTACTGGCATTCAGCAGACACTCTTATCCAAAGCAATTTGCAAAGTGAAGACAAGTGCATAGATTGGGATGGAAATACATTATTGTCCAAGAAGAGAAAGCATAATACCATAGAGACCAGAAATGAGAAAAATATCAGATCCATCAGGGAATTCAAGTAATTTGTCATAGATGACAGGTAATTAAGTGAAAAATCAATTCAATGGCAATACAACATGATTTATTGGTAACATATGGTGGCTGAACCCAATTTGTGTCATGAAACCTCAATCCTTCACCACTAGCCAGATCTACAGAATCTGGCAACCCTTAGCCCTTCAACCTGCAGAATTCTGGCAACCCTCACACTGGCAGAGATCCCTGGCTTAAAAACGCATGCTGTGGTACTGGGAAATCTGACTCAGCTGTGCGGTCATGAACCCTGTCATGAACCCAGATTAACCCATGCTGTGGCCTGCCTAAAGAAACCTCGATTGAGTGGGCAGGAGCTGCGATGGTTCCTGTGCAATGAGAGCAGGTAGCTGTCCTGCTGCACGTAGATGCCTCTCCTGCCAGCCCCACGGTCCCCAATGACATGGCCCATGGCCCGAGGGACGTGCCAGGATGATGGCCAGCTGGAGCACCCTGTGGCTCTTTCTCCCTCTCACACACCCCCTAACCCCCGTGCCCATTTCAGTGTGATAGATTCCACATGCGACTGCAGAGGCCTCTTAGCAACATACAATGCCACGGCCCTATTCAGATTCCATACACACTGCCCTTGGCCTCACTCACTAAAACACCCTCCCTACTCCTCCAAAAACAAATGTAAAAACTGTTTTTTTTTTTTCTCTTAAGTAACACATTAGAGAACAAAGAGCACGCTCTACTGACTCAAGTTGATTTTTAGTCCTTCTTTGGGCTGTTGATACAAAAAACAACAATTTTAGAAAAGACAAAAAAGCTAAGTGTATATAAACATGCTCTTTGTCAATCAATCTCACATTTGTCACAACATGCCAGTTTCCTATAATACAAACATATTTTTGTGAGTAGAGGCTTTATTGTTTCTTTGTTTTACTGAGGCAAACCCATCCAGAGCTGTGCTATAAACCAGGGGTGTAAGTGCCACAGACATTTCTGGCTTTTGCTCAATCCAAACTACTGAACTGTATTAACTATTAGGCTTTAATGAATGCCAGTGACCATGTGCTGGAGTTGGAGGAAAAGTTTCACCACTCAGACTAAATATTCAGTTTCAGGAATTCATTTATACACCATTATTCTGACTGTAGCTGTATTAAATATCCTTTCCTGTAGTCCCTGCTGCTCTTATTTAATCTTATTTGAACACACTTGAGCACTTCCGATAAGTGCTGAATAAATATAATGTAGGGCAAATGCTCCTAACATGAATGTGTATGTGTTTTATTTACAAGATAAGCACATATTAAATTACATAACTGCTTATGCTGGGTTTTCCCCCTTACCAGTCACTGAGAATATGGTTATAACCAAATGCAGATGTTTTTTATACAAATGCAGAGAAATTGGAGAAGGCCATTCCAATGATTATGTACTGTTCTGATAAAGAAAATGTCTCAACTTTTTGTTTAACAGTACTGGATACTGTCCTGTGTGTTTGTATGTTTAGTTTCTGGGGTTGTGACTGTTTTATCACCAAGCTTGCAATTGAAAACACATTGCTCCAAAAGTTGTCCGATCCAAGTGCTGGATCCTGTTCTGTATGCGTGTCTGTTTTCATGTATATATGCGTTTGTGCTTGTATGTATCTGTGCATGTGCATGTATGTGTTTGGATGTTTGTTGAGTGTGTGCATGCGTGTGCATTTTTGCTTTGTGTGTGTTTGTGTGTGCATGTGTTGTGAGGTCTCTGAGAGTATCTGTGTTTCTGACCAGGCTTGCCATGGAAAACTCTACTCTTCGTGTTTGTTCAGACAGCATGTGTGGCCATTCCTAACCGTTATCAGTCCGATCCATGTTGTCACTGCAAATTGGTTTTAAGAACCAGAAATACCTGTTTTGACATTATCAGCTGGGAGATCTGCTCTCTGCATGCGTGCGTGCCTGTGTGTGTGTGTGTGTGTTTGTGTTTGTGTATGTGTGTGTGTGTGTTTGTGGTCTGCTTATCAGGCATGCAGTTCCCACCATCTGTAACCTGGGTCATGACAGACTCCAATCACTTCCCATCTATCACTCTCTACTCTCTCTCTCCCCACTCTGTTCCCTCTCAATCTTCCAGCTCCATTCCCTCTCTCTCTTTCCCATTTCTCTCTGTTTCCCCCTCTCTCTTCTCCATCTTTCATTCCATGCTCTTGCTTTTGCCCATCCACCCATTCTCCATCATACAGGTGGCCACGGTCAGGGGGATACTGTGGCTCTGGGCCAAGTGCTGAGCCATTTTACAGTACAGACAGAGTACCAGGTGAAGCTCCATAGTCACAGACAGGTTGTTTATTCCCAAGCATGGCTCATGGTTACATTTCCACTGTCGCTCAGCCCTGAGCTGCTGAAAGCAGACCTGGTTAGCGCATTCCCAGTCCGATTCTCTTTTACTTTTTTTCTAAACCAGGGTAACTGGAGAGAGCTTTTACATCATTTATAGGGCTGTGAAAAGGCTGGCGTTGTCCTGACCAAGCTCAATGATCAAATCTCTCCACACTGGGCAAATGCCAGCCTTTGGCCTTTCAGCTCCCACTCCAGCCTCTGTGCCAGGCCTTTACAGAAAACACACAGCTTTCCCAGTATCAAATGTCCATAAGTTAGATTTATAATTATAATTTTATATACTTTATATATATTTGTTTGTGTAAACATTATGGTTACATTGGTACAAAAAACAAATGAACACACTAAAAAAAAACAAGACTTACATACAGATCACATTCAGCAAATAAACAGGGAGCTTAGATACAAGAAGGGGAAGGAGGATGAGAGGGGAAGATGAATGCCCCTTGGCTGTGCTGGGGTCAGTTAGAAACAGCTATGGTAGAGCTGCATCTTCATCCACTCTAGTCTTTGACTGAACCCAGTTCAGCAGGAAGGCCCTCAGCTTGTCTCCACTGGGCATTACGTAGCCTGAACCATTTCTGCAACATGGAGAAAACATATAGATACAAATGAAAAGCTGCAGGAACTGAAGTGG
The DNA here is from genome assembly GCA_022829145.1 of Albula goreensis. Classification (NCBI taxonomy): domain Eukaryota; kingdom Metazoa; phylum Chordata; class Actinopteri; order Albuliformes; family Albulidae; genus Albula; species Albula goreensis. The sequence goes on from CM040757.1 coordinate 14,931,550, forward strand.
GGTCAAGTAGAATGTGCACTACAAAGCCCTACTGGAGACTTTTGGAACTGCAGTAACTAGGTCAAGACCAACTAACCATGTAATACTTTGGTGTTCAGAATGTTCAGGATTCTTTCAGAGACTGAATGGCATTTTCGTGTCTTTCCAGAAGGAGGCCCAAGATAATGTGAATTGCTGTTATCATATTACAAAGGAACCAAACTGCAATTAGATTTCAAACTAGCACAGTGGTAGTCCATAAGAACCGCTGTGCAAAGATCTGGTGGTCATTATGAATCTGTCAGAGGAAGAGATATTCAAGAATCATGTTAAGATGAAGTAGTAAAATTAGTTCATTTGTTATTCTGAAAACGGCATCAAAAGTGCACTATTAGGGTTGTAATTAGAAACCATAAACTAAGGGGATTATACATTATGTTTTTACAGACGCCTCTTCTGTGAGAGGTCTTACCAGTACAGACAATGACTGCTGTATCAACTAAGACAGGAAGAAGTACTGCGATGGTGTACTTTCAAACCATTGGTGAGAGGCAGAGAACTCAGTATTTATTGCAGGATTTACTTGTGGCGGATCTCTTTGTGGGAGAGAATGAATCACTGCCCTAAGGGCTAAACCACACAGACCTCAAGGGCTCTGTTTTACATTGTGGTCTGAAAGCAATAAAAACGACGACAGAGTCTGGCAATGCTACCGATACTGTCATTGTTGTATGACACTATAGTTTCCAAGAGACACAAGGTATCACTGACATCATTCGACCCATTGCAAAATTAGGGAAGGTGCGATACCACTTAAACAGACATGACATCCCCAAACAGTGTTTCCAAACATTACCGCCAATTACGCAAACACCCTCAGGGAAATTAGGGCGATTGAATTAGGAGACTTCAAGACTTCAGCTTGAGACACATATCTGATTTTTTTTTTTGGAGCTCTTCCCAGACAAGACCCTGGTCTGAGTTTTGTGAAGTGACGAAATAACATTGTCAGTAGAGCTGACTTTTTTTCCTTTTAACAAAACTAAACCTATCATTCTTTATGGAGTGTTTCTGGGTTGTTGATGGAGGACATTAACTTTACTTCAGTTAGGGGCAGGGGCTTTGGAACAGATCCAAAAGAAAAGATTAGCATGTTGTGGACTGTAGAAAATGGCCCATTTAAAAATGAGGCACTGTGCTGACAGCAGGCAAGTTTATAGTGGAATATTTAAAAAAACATTACGCCTGTCTAAAGCAAAATTCGCGGTGTAGCTCTGACCCAGCTGTGAACACATGGAAAATGCAAAACATGAGGGAGGGAGGTCAATGACAGACACTCGGCTGTTTGCAGCCCACTGGTCACAGCATGACTGCAATTGTTAATTTAATTGAAAGATGCTATAACTAACAATAGAGGAGACAGCTACTGAAGAGGAGCTGTACTGATGAGTTTTTATTTTTCACTGCAGCTAACAAACACAGTGTGCTGTGGAGTGTGATGAAAAGAACCTAAAAACTGAGATGGGAGAAAAAACTGGCTGGGCTGCAGTTTGAAAACAGTGCTGCTGGGCAGTTTGGAGAAAGGCCCCAGAAAATGCTGAGCGTCACCGCTCTGAAACTGAGGAGGGCCTGAAGTTGGGGACTGAGGGGGTCTAGTTTTGGGGGCAGTGACCATGAAGATGAAGGTAATGTTCTGTCAATCTCTGTTCCATCCTCGATCTTTAGACCCCAAACAACAGGACAAACATACATAAAATAGGCAGCTCAAGATGAAGTCAGTCTCTCTTTGACACTGGGCCAAGCACTTCACTTTGTCCAGAGAGATCTTGCCCACTCAGGTTGGCTACACTTCTCCCACCTTTGTGCTTACTGAATGAAAATATTCCCAACTGACTTAATGACTGAAAAGAGCATGAGCTGGCAAAACTGGTTTATACTTGAATACTGCGAGAGGGGAGGGAAAAAGACATTTGAAGAGCATGTGTCACTACTGGATGGATGAATTTGCTCAACCGACAGCCCGTTAATGTCAGCTAAAGTGGGCGGGTAATGTTAGGTAACAGTCTGGTCTGCCTCAGCAGGCTGTGACCGGCCGTTTGTTCATACTTTATACTCCCAGCCATCAATGCTCCATAAATGAAAATGCGATGGACATGACGCAAGCCGTCTAACAGGAGCATGGCACGCGCTGCTCAGTATTTCCTCTGGGCTACCTTGGCAACTCCCATTGCTGCTGCTTGATCTCTTTGATACATTTTATCATTAAAGAAGTGCATGAGTCACAGGGCTGCCACCAATTCTGCTGAAAACTAGTATACTGTACATAAAATACGCTCTCTCAGAAATGTCAAATGTAGTCAATTTCTCATATGCTCTCTCTCTCTCTCTCTCTCTCTCTCTCTCACACACACACACACACACATTTCCTTAACCAAATACTGACTGAAAACAATACCCCTCTGTAAACTGTGGAATGTAAGAGGAGTATCCGCTGCGCTCCAGCGTTATGTCGATACCGTTCCGCAGCCCTCGAGCAGACCCCAGTCTTCACTAAAACCGCAGATATTTGGGTCTGACATATTACATGTGTTGCTTAGCTGATAAACCCTAAGCGCGGAGCTGCTGGCCAGCTTCTTTTCTGACAGAATTAACGCGCGCGTAAGGCACAGTGCCAAGCATCACCCTGCTGGAACATCTCAAGAAAAGCCGTGTTTCAATACAGCAGAAGAGCTGTCTTTTGTGTCTGCTGCTAAAGAGGTAAAAGTGTAAGTGAGACGTAACGGACGTAATGTGGTGTCACAATAAGAAGAAGGCTTTAAATGCCTGGGGATGGTGACGGTGTCTGACCATTAATCTGAATTTACTAAAGACAGGAATCTGAATGGCACAAATTGTATAACATCAGCCACCAAAGAATTCGAGAAGTTTGGTGCGATCATAAAGGTCTTGGATACATTTATATCTTCAAGTCAATTTTAAAATCGCATTTTCAGAGATTCAGGGTCACGAACTTACAATACTAATGACATCCGAATTAACAGAGGACAAGAACAACTAAAAGCAGTGCCTTGCCAACCGTTCTCCCATTGTGCTTGGAGGGAGTGGTTATCACACGATGGCCCCTAATAGCCCTCTTGGCACGGAAACGTTATTGTCAAAGTATTGTTGTCAAGTATCCTTTCTACGGACCACGGTCGCCCTTCCACTTGCTTCTGCGGGGTTCCACTTGCAGCTGTACACAATGAAGCTGAATCATTCCCCGTGATTCGAAGTGAAAGCAATTTTGTTCTTTGGCGCATAAACAGTATTTGGAATGCACAATGTGGATTGATCGCACTCCTAACGCATTCACAGAGTTGCCAAATATGCCTCTCTTAAAATATTCTGAAGCCTGGTATTTTTGACTGTGTCTTTTGTGCATTGTACATATTTAGATGCACATTTGAAATAGGACTCTCACACTTTATACAGACATTTATACAAACTTACATGTTATAACAGATTAGTTACCATAATGTTGTATAATAAATTACAAAACAGAAAAGAATATGCTATACTTTAAATCAGAGTTACTGAAATATACTATTATTAGTCTTAAAAAATCTTTTAATGACAGGTGGTGCATTCGATACAGTGGTTCACATTTCCAAAATATCAACATCTGACATGCTAGAATGACCCAGTATGACAGTCTACAACAACAACAACAAAATAATAATAATAATAATAATAATAATAATCATCAGGAATCATTCCTAAACCTATCGAAGATTCCGACTCACCGCTGTCTCTTCCTCGGTCAGTCCACACTCAGCCGCGATCAACATGAGCGTCGCGTCATCTGGATGCTTGCTGACTTTGGTGAAATTCTCCTCCAGAACTTTGATCTGATCCTCCGCTAACTGCATACTTGCCATCCCATCTCCGTTTCTTCCATCCGAAGCCATATCTTCTCGCAGAATATGTAACTAATATCCCAAGAAGTAGTCGAACCAGATTTGTTGTGGACGCTCCGAGTGGTTTTCACTCTGCAGTCGAAATTCCCATGCAAATGACGCCCGTGCGTAACAAGTAAACAGCACTGAAAGCTGGGAAACAGATAAGGACAAACATAAATCTTTTTGCAATTACTGCCACTGGAAAAGCGCAGAGCGTCACCCCATGCACAGTACTGCGAGAGAAAATTGTGTGAAGTAACAGGAGGCAGCCAAAAGCAGCCTGCGATCCTTATTTATCTCAAAAACCCTCTTTCATTAGTAAATTCTGTCAGCAGAACTCCTCGCGAAATCAAACACACATTTTTAAAGGCACAGGCAAAGATACACATTTATAAATGCCAGTGCAAATACTCCGCAAGCTGTGATCATCTCAGTAATATGTGCGACGTACCCGTTCGCAGCTCCTCTAGTTGCGCTGGCGTCCTCTGGAAGTAGCGCTACAATTGTACGCTACTGTAGCTTTCCATATTGCAATGTTTGCTTGGTGACGTCAGACAGGGGCGATGCTTGCCGCGTTCACTCCAGACACCTGTGGAACTTGTTCACAGAGATCTGGTATACCAATTCTGTCATGTGTCTGGCCGATGAATCCAGACCTCAGCTCTGTAGCACGTCTAGGATACCTCGGTAAACGGTGCGTTTAAGAAGGTTTGGGACGAGCAGCCACGAAAAAATGAAATACAGCATTCCCATACATTGTAAAATGACGTATTTGATGGAAGGTCTGTCATGCTTGAAACGTTTTATGTTGTTAGCACGCACTGGCTGTGCACGTAATGACTTTTAATGAGTTCCTGGCAAAGTCTCTGGGGCAAACGGAAATACAAAAAAAGTAAAGTTTATTTTCTGGGGGAGGTTTCTTAAATCCTGGCACACGCAATATTCACAGTTCTGGATGTTATCTTTATGTCAGGCTATATTTAGGTTAGAGGTATAATCAGCTTTATCACTTCTGTTGCTCAGATACTGACAGAATCTACCCAGATTCAATACTGAACAGTCCAAAGTATCTCCAATCGAACTGAATCAGCTGGTGTGAAGGCACACAGATGTGGCCAACCAAGTTTAAACGATGAAACTTACCTTGATGTAGTTCACCCCACAAACCTATTTTCCTACCCTCTGAATGAAATGTGGAATAGATTTTGAAGGGGGCAGCGGGACTGATCACTGTTTGCCAGAACCATAAATCATGTCTGGCAAACAGATCTCATGATGACAAGTAGTGAATGATGCCATTTTGAGACCAACACGTATGGAATCACATAGATGTCCGACTGTAAAACAGGCTTTTATTCATACAATACACCAGACTGAATCAGTGTGTTTGTATCAAGAGAACTATAACAACAGAGAGTGCAACAACAGCAGACAACCACTTCAATATCTAGAACTGAAGGAAAGTCCTTTTTTTCTTAATTGTCATTCTGAGCTCTGAATTAATTTCAGTGACAGTCATATTCATAATAGTCTTTATAATATTTTTAATCTGTATTGCAGTCTATTTCCATGCCAGGTTTGCTCTCAATATAGTATCTAACTACTATATTTGTCAGACTGTGTATAGCCTATGACTCTGCTATTCCCAGTAAATGGCCATTAATGATTTTCTTTGACCAGCCTACTGTAAAATCACAAAAACAGTGGACTGAAAGTATGAATGTGACCCAGACACTGCACAGACATGGGGCAGCGACACCAATCGAACATGCAGAGCTCTCCAGGTCTCTGCTATAATTAGGAGCTGCTCCAGAGCCTGGTCGATAAGCTGATACTTCCCAGAGGAGGCTGAAGCCTGAAACAGGCCCTTGGACCGCCGATCATGGACTCAGTAAGGGTTCCTACTGTTTTGCCTCTGAAGAAAACAGATGGGTCTTGCTTGTCTCAGAGAGAGCATCCTGGGTTGAAGATCAGTGTCCCAAACTGACCCCCTGTCCTGGCTGTTCCTGGCCACGCATCAGAAAAGGGTCCCCATGGGGCTGCAGAATTGTGGGACAGGGCTTCGGTGACCCCTCTGAGACAGCTGTCAGAGACTTGCCTCCATTGGCTTTCCCACACACTGCGCTCCACAGCAGGAGAGCCACTACAAGAAGCTGACGCGTGCAAGTGGAGAGAGAGCATCCCTCTAATTCCATGACACTACAGGCAAACGATGCCGGAAAGCCCCGGTGTTCACCTGTGAGCAGCCAGGCTGTGTGACAGCCACTGTGTTTGCAATATCTTTATCTGATTGTTCCACACATCCATCATGTATGTTTTACATATTACCCACTATTAGTCAGAATGGAAATAATGATTATCAGGAGCACAGTGGATTGTTGTTATACAGGGATGTTTGCAGGTTTAGCGCCGATCTTGGAGGGACACAGCATCTGTAGGTTTAACCTCAGTCCAGGAGTGGCACCGTGTTTGCAAATTCTGTGGTGTTCAGACTGTATAGCCAATCAACAACTCAGATTCATCACTTAAATCCTGAAGCACACAAGAGTTTGACACTCTTGGTGTAGCATAGAGGCATTTAAATGTGCCAATGGGAGGATACCCACACGTACAGTGCACACTTACAGTGCCTTCCTCCTTAAAGCAAAAAAGCAAAATACATCAAAAGAGGGGAGAGAGAGAGACAAAAAACAAGCCAAACCACTTTGCCCAAAAATGGTTGTAGAAGCAGGACTGTAAGTCTATAGGTCCAAAGATGCACCATGTTCCTGATCTGTAAGACCATAGCTATGCAGGGCAGTGAGCCTCTACTGTTCCCACTATAACCCCCTGATACCCCTCTGCTGCCTCTCCCCTGGTTTCCATGACATCCGCTGAGCACTGCCTTGAAGTAGCGATACTCTGTTATTTAGAGGGGAAAGGGGATTGGCTATCACATGGATCTTACATAAGTCCTGGCCCTGCCTCCCATGGGAAAGCACTACATCTGGAAATGGAAATCAAATTCATATGGACCTTGGAGAGGAAGCTAAGTTCCGCAAGCCGCAGTTATAGAATAACCCGGGAGGGGGAGGTTATAACATATGCATGCATATCTCATTCCCTCTTAAAGCAATCTCCCTCCTTACATCTCTCACTCACCTCCTTTTCTCACACTTCCAATCATTCTCTGTCTTACTATATAACTTAATATCTTACTCCCTGTTTCTCATTCTCTCTCACTTTCTGTCTCCATTTCACACACTCTCTCTCTCTCTCTCTCTCTCTCAGTCAGTCTCATTCGCTTCCTTATTCACACTGTGTGTGTGTCTCTCTCTCTCTTTCACTCACTCACTATATGTCTGTCTCACTTGCTAACTCTTTCCATCTCACTCTCATACTCACACACACTATGTCTGTCTCTCTCTCTCATATGGGGCTCCTGGGTACAATCCTCATACCGCATAAAGGAAGTATTCAAGAACAGCGAGGCAAGCACAACTGCAGAGGCCAAGGATTTGTGCGATTTGCCCAAATGGCGGGAAGCAGCTTCCTGTGCGCGCAGACGGCTGACCGCTGCAAAATCTGGTTTCAGGAGTGTGTGTGTGCTGGAAGAGGAGAGGGCTTAACTGTGGTTATGCAGAGCTAGAACTGCAGGATGAGTTACGCAAGAGAGCAGGTTTATTGATCCTCATACCCAAATAGGGATACATCAGTCTGTGCTGCTGATTCATCATCTGAATTCGATGCTCCAGTGGCACCCACTGAAAAGGCACAACATAATCAAACTCACACAGAGAGAAGCATCTCCAGTGATAAATTAAGCAATGGGAGATGACCATGGCAGCACTGTCATGCTATTTCAATGACAGTAAACTTCCCTTATGCTACATCACAAGCATAGCAGCCGATACCAGCACTTCTTAAACGTGACTGTAGGTTTTAAGCTTAAGGTCCTGGATGCATGTTGGATTTTTTATTTGGGTCCCATGCAGGAAAGGTTGGCCTATACTATTATGAATAAAAACTAGACAGTAATGAAATAAAATAGAATTTGGAGAGTTTGCAGGCTCAAATCCCGAGGGAGCACTGCTGCTGTATCCCTGACAAGTTGCACATAAAACAAAACTAAATCAGCAATCTTTGTAAGTCCCTCTGGATATAAGCTTCTGCAAAGCAAAAGAAAATATGTAATAATGAAGTATAGCATGTTTTTAAAGTGTCCCCAAAACACAGCAAATATCTTCTTTGATTTATCTACCAGGGGCTGTTATAGCTCCCCTTTCCTGGATAAATAATGAATAATAAAGTGCTGTGTTTTCTGTGCAAGCAGTCATGTCATCAATGATAAATTCATGTTTGTAGAAGCTTCTTGCCAACTTACCTAAAGGAGCGCTTCTCCATTCGTTCTACATGTGGCTCAAGTTCAGACCATGGAGATGCTGAATGAGGAATGCTCTTCAAAATACAAAGCCTTCTGTTTTTTTATTGGGGGAGAGCCCGTCTGTTTTTATATTGCACAAAGACATTGATGTTGAAGAACAAATAGAACTTTTTCTTCAGTTTAATTCAGTAATTCAGTAGTTTTGAAAGATGGTGTTCAGAAATGGAATAACAAATGTGATTCAAAGATAACAAAGGAGCATGGCAGAGAAAAAGAAAGCTTTGTTTAGTGTTATGTAAATAACTGCTAGCTGTAAAAGCAACGGCCATTGTGTTTGTGTGCAGCACAGCAGATGGTAAACCAGACAACATGCTGCCAGTGCACACAAACAGGACTCTGGACATGCAAAGCAAGCCGATCTGTTAAGCTCTCATAATCTTTCCTTCAAAATATTATGTTGTTTTGATATCATAGTTTTTTTTGGTATGAGTAAGATTTATTTACTTACTAGGAGACAAGTTTCGTTATTTCAGCATGCCATACAGCAATGCACCAACATGAAAGGGCACTTAACTTTCAAATGTGTTAAAAAAAAGCAACAAGGAAAAAATGTTTTGCCAGTTATATCTTACAATCTTTGTTTCAGTTCCTATGTCACACAATGCCACATTGTATGTAGACCAAAGAACCATAGGAATTGCTTTGTGGGAAGCAGCCACTACACCCAAAACCTATATAAAGATTCAGAGTTTTCAGTGTGAAAGACTCCGCATGAGACTAAGTGATTGAGAAGGCTTTGGAAAAGGGAACTCTGTCTATCTGCCAAAGTGGGCCTCCCATTAGCTTTAATATTTTCTGGGAGCATTAACTTGGGAAGGAGGAAAGGAGACAAAAAAGTTGTTCTGGGATTTTAAGATGGGGAAATGTAGTCATGCAATTGGACAAAAAACCGGAAAACTATGTCATCGTGTCCACGCAAATATGAAATACAGACGACAGTTGAGAAAGACGGGGGTGCGGGGGGCATAGGTTGGTGACTGTGTGTTTTAACACTGATGGTACACAGTGCAATGTTTGTTCCCTGCTGGAGACTCAGGAAGCACCTCACTGGCAGGTAATTAAAAGCCTGTTATGGCAAGAAAAGCATCGCAGAGTGAAGGGTAAATGGCCTTGACAGAGTGCTCGAAGGCTACCTTCTGTTGATTCTGTGTGTATGCAGTATGCGTGACTGTGAGAACACTGGTGGGGTGAAACATCTGCAAACCATTTTGCTTGTGTTTTTATTTTTGGCTGTTACTGTAACATGTGAAGAGCAGCACTTCTGTCAGAGCAATTTTATGTTAACATGGCACTGGAACATCTGACAGAATCTATTATTGTAGTGAAACAAACAAAAAAACTATTGTAAAAATTAAAATTATGTCATGGATCATTAGGAGTAGGAGGGTTGGCTCTAAATGCCAATTACAGCTTCTGTCAATTACAGTCCGTGAAATTACCTATGCTAAGTCTTTACCTGTCAGTTAATTTTTAATTAGAGTTGTAACAAGTCTAGTTGGGCTGAATATTGTTTTTGTCATTATGTATTCTCATGTTCTTATGAATGGCCAGTTCTCATCATTATGTATTCTTATGGTTTTATTATACTTACAAATAACAGAGAAAATTTGGTGGTACAGAAGATGAGGAAAAAAACTCATCATAAAATTCAGTGACAGAGTGTAAGGACAGCCTGCATCTTATGTTAAGCCCTTGGGTTAAACCATTCCTGAACAGTAGAGAAACACAGGGGTTCTGAAACTGTAATCATGAAAACTGGACAGAATCTTTGAGGTCTAGAGGCCCCTGAAAAGTGCAAAGCAGCTGGCATAAAGCTCTGAAACCTGAGGCTCCAGCAAACGGGCGGGAATGTGTGAGTCCACAGCGTTCTGGAGCAGACACAGACAGTACGCAGCGGTGTCCAATCAAACAGCGTCTTCAGGGGGAACACTGGACCCAAAACTATGAAGAAAGAAGCTTACACATTACCAATTCTCCAAAAACAGAAACATTTTTGAGCATTATTCTACTATTCACACTAAAATTTTTCCGTGCACATTTTTCTTATGTCAACCTTCTTTCTGCTGAACACCTAACAGTAATGTGAACATGTTTTATACGTTAAGAGCTTAAACAACACATCTCAACCAGGCACTGTTTATTTGATCTACTGTTCAAGGGACAATGTTAAATTACATAATACAGAGAGTTGGACTAAACAAAGCTTTAGGAATTAACAGTTTCAATAAATTTCTTGATAAATTTACTTTGGCATCATTTGAAGAAGGTACACTACTAACACAACTCAACTATACGTTTTTATTGCTGGGGGGGTGGACACCTCTCCAATTGATTGGATAGCAAATTTCATCCCTTGAAGTGGGAGGGGCTTATTGAGACTGAAATTCTCTCTGAACTACTGCCAACCTCCAACATGGCTGCCTCCGTGGCCTCATCTCCCAGGCCTTAGATAAATACACCAGTGCATAAACAAACCACCCAACCACAGGGGACCACTTCTTCAACAGCCACTCAAAAAGCTATTCATCTTATGACAGTTTAGAGATTTAGGGCTGGGCTTGTTTTCAAAAGAAGAGCCTAAAAATGTATGAAACAATGGTTGATAATTCAGGGGCTCACGTGACATTAATAATAACTGGAAAACATAATGATACCAAAACAAAACAAACCAAAAAAAGCTTAACAAACAAGTCAGACCCCTCTCAAAGTTAAATATTATTGTTTGGCAGTTCTCTGGTATGTGCCACAATGAAAATTCACTGGACAAAAAACAGAAGCAATGACCTGTAAATTACTTGGCTTTATTTTCACAGCTAGATCCCTTAAGGTTTACTACAATTGGACACTAGATAAAAACCCTGTGTTGGATCTTGGCAGGAGGGATGTATTTTTAGTGTATATACCCATTGGACATTCAGTAATTATACATAGTGCTAGGCCTGGCACAAGTTTTTCATTAACTTCCTTTTCATGGAATCAGGAAACCAAAATCCGTTCCCACTCTTATTTCTTTACTGGATTACTGCCTCCATCAAAGCATTCAATTTCTGAGCGAATTTAACACAAACAACTGCTAAAATAAAAGGCCCAATATTTCATTTTGGCAAACATAAACGTAACAAGCGCTGCCATGTTTTATCAAAACGATCAGGCCAAGGCCAACTCCAAGCCGGTTTCATTTTTATACGTCTGTGAGAATTTCACAGATGCATTGACTCTTATTTTGGCCCAGTCTAATGCCAATGTAAATAAATCCCTGAATGTATCCATATCCATTTCCAGTCTGACATTAAAGAAATATTAAACTAACACTTTGTAATAAGCGGTTTTACCATACATTATGAAATTTTAATAAAGTAGTGCTTGAATTATTTTTTTTTTTTGGCCCACAAGGTTAAATAGAAACCCCAAAGCAAATTATATGTTCATTTTAAAATCTAATTCTGCATGTAGTAACAAAAGCATTCTTCATTCCTCCATTTTGGAAGTCAAAACTAAAGTGGCATTTCAAAACATTGGAAACATTTCTCAAGAAATTCCGTACCCACCCAAATTTCAAACATAATCACATAGCAATTGTTGCCATCAGCAACAGTAACAATAATTTCTCATAATTATTTACATTGAGGTGATGCAGTTTTGTGTCTGGGGTTAGATGTCAGGCATTTAGAAGATAGTCATGTCCAGACAATCTTACGTTACAAATACAATCGCCATTTACACAGCTGGATATTCACTGCAGAAACTAAGGTCATTGACCTTGCTCATGGGTCCAATGGCAGTGCCCTGCCCAAGAATCAAACAAAAAACTTATATGTTTCAAGCCCAGCACCTTAACCATTATAATACACAATAGCTTGATGTGACATCAAACTGTTAAGAGGTCAGAGAGTAACAGGAGGGCAAAGCTTATCACATGCTCATCCTAATGCTAATCTTAACTCTATCCGCACAAGCAACTTGCTGCTTACTACAGCTACAGTGTGTCTGGCTACTGCTGTTGACCTTGACATGGACCTAGGATAAGCATTTGTTGTACAATAACAAAATGCATGTTAACCAAAGGCAACCTGTACTGTAGCACTGAGATCACAATCTTCCTGACCTGATGCTGATCAAGGACTCTGCTTTTGCCGACTCTGTAAGGGCTTGTTGGAGAGATCATCGATCTGCTGTGTGATCACATGACCGCTCTGGCTTAAATACCTCTCTTCCACAAACAGGAAGTAGCAGATTCCACAAGACCTTGATGTACCAGAGAGCTACTGCCGAAACCCTTGAGCACAGAGACAGAAACTAGACAATTCCGGTCCTGGAGTGCCAGAGGTGTTTCTGGTTTTTGTTCCCTCCGAGCTCGTATATCAATCAGCGATTAAAAAGTGCCTGAGCCAGAATATTCAGAGACTGAGTAGTGAAACTCTTCAGGGCTAAATGGCAGCTTCATAACTGTTAGCCTACACTGCACTGCTGACCTACCTGCAACCCTCTCCTTGTGCTCTGCTAAATGCAGAGAAAAAGCCTGCATGTGAAACCGCTCTGAGATCAAAGGCCCCCCCATTTACGGCCTCCCTCTCCATTTCCAATCTGCTGATGCAGCTCCTCAGAAATTCCTTATCCATCACGTGTAAAGCATTATTAGTGTCATATTTTCATAACAGTTATGATCTTTCTTTTTTGTGCATTGCAGCCCTCTTGTGATGACTGCTCTGCACATGGGAGCTTTGGGGTAGGGCCTCCCTTGCCACATTTCCTTGCCTGTGGGCGAATCACAAGCTACTCCTTGCCAGGTTTAAAAACCTTACTCGACCAAAGAGTTTCTTCTGCTGATAGATCATAACCTTCAAATTGCCAGTGGTGTTGCTCGATGATCACATTTTCAGTTAAATTGTTTACTTTTCCAACCAGATCCATAAACTACTACATCACCACTGTCGTCTTCTGTTTTGTGGGATCTCTTTTCAAGAAAATCCAGAGGCTGAGTAAATTATATCTCTGCTATAAACAGGGGGAAAATCTGTGTTAATCCTACTGACAAATCTGCATGGTACACCCTTAACAATAAGTACTGCTATGCTCCACCTGGTCCTGGGCATGTTCAGTGGATTTTCACAATGTCTCCCTCTAGTGTACAGTTACTGTAAAGTCCTGGTAAAATTAGGCTACAAAAAACAATTCTTTGACAATCTAAACCATCAATGATCACACTTTACCCATACATACTCAAATCCCATTTATCACACAGCTGAACAAAGAATGAAAGCTCAAGATTAGCAATACAGGCAGCATGCTTCACCACCCTATTAGACCTTTTCTACTGAATGCTCAATTTCTACAACTCTTGTCTACCTTATGATTTAAAGCACATTTTCTTCAGATAACTGTAATGGATATAATGGAGCAGTCAACAGTCAAACTAAAGTGGCTAGTCTGTTGTTGCCATTAGTAGTGAATACTGTGAACCTAACAAGCAAGCCTCTTCTTTCACACAGAAATGTGAAATTCAAGGCTTTTTCAAAAACATCCTTTACCCACTATTACGTAAATATCTCCTCCAGGTCTGAGGTTAATGATCCTGCTAAGACGGTGTACTGTTTACACTTCTTTTTTGATGATCATTTGTATGCTTTGAAATATTTGTTGTGGTATCATTTCAGAAGACAATTGACAAGATTAAAAACTTAGTTATCCCTGAGATAATTTTATGAAGGTGAGGTTGGACACCAGGGGAGACAGGGGTGTGGTGTGCAGAGACAATAAAACATTATCAACAAAAATATTGTTTTGTTTTATTTGATAAGCGGATCATAAATAATTTCACATAAAAGATTTGCAAGAGAATTACAAAGTGATTAACAGCCGCTGTTATTGCCCAAAAAAGTGGGTTTTAATTTTTTTTTTTTGTTACTTTGAATGGTTCATTCGACCTCACTGGCTGGACCTGGCCCCGGGTTGCCCAGCGCGTTGCCATGTCCGAAGGACATCCTGCTAAACTCGGACATGCCGGATCATGAGCTCTTGGTTAGTACAAAAAAAAGTCAGACACACTGCTTTACACATCACAAATGGCCTTCCCATTTATGCATCCAGACTTGGGGAAAACACAAAAATAGGGGGGGGAAAAAAAAGTTGGGTCCTGACAGATTTTCCAAAAAACATGATTAAGCACAAAAACATGCAGGGCTGTTCCCTTACTCTGACACCTGTTTTTAGTTAGTTTTTTTTTTTTTCTTGTGTGTTTTTTGTCTTTTTTTGCATAAATAAGATAAAGTAGCACTCATTCGCCTTCATTCCTCTGGGAGAGATCAGCTCGGAGAGCAGCTACACAGGACTCTGGACAGACGGAAAGCAGCTAAACAGAATGACCAGCACGTGTCGTCCGCTGGGGATGGGAGTGTGGCACTACCAGGGAGGAGGGCTGATAGAGCCGATCCAGGATGCTACGTGAAGGGGTGGGAGGGTCTTACAGTCCACTTTCATTCCCTTCCCTTCCCTTCAGCATTCTTTCCTCCAGCGTGTTCATTTTCTGTTTGCCCCCACGCACCCCCACAGTCACACGACCTCAGTGTATCCCCCCCCTCCCGTTTCAGGGAGGCTTGCCATAACCCCCTCTCCCCTCTGTGGTCCTATCCTACCAAGTCTGGTGCAGCTCCAGCTCACCCTTGCAAAAAGCTGCAGGCACTGTGAGATTCTACCATCTTCACACCATCTGGCTGGCAGAACCTAGGCTTAGTCTACTTGGACAACTGCTGCTGGATGTGAAGCAGGAACTCATAATAGGAGAATGCAGACTCTGTCCGGTCCTCAACCAAGTGCTGGAAAAAGCTGGTCTTAGCTGAGGAGTCATCCCTAAAAAAGGGAATATGAAAAAGAGTACATGAAAAATCTGACATGATAAATATTAAATCTGAAAATGAGCTTAACTGAGCTTATTTCATGTTTACATTTGCAGGCATTTAGCTGATGTTCTTGTACAGAGAAATGCACAAAAGTGCATCCACAGGTTCTGACAGCAGAGATGAAACCAAATTGTTAGGATGACACTCATTAGTATTAGACCTTCATCAACCTACTCAAGGCCAGAGGAGGTGCAAGGATATTAAATAAATTTTAAGTTTCAGGATATAGTGATGTCGGTGTTACATGTCTATGTGGCCTCACTGTTGTACAGTCTCTCCTACTGTTAGCTGTCACCATTGAGCTAGTGCAACTGCAAAAAATCAAATCTCCCTCCTAGAATGGTCTCCTTACTTTGCCAGACCTACAGTTCAAAAACAGGATACATACTTTACAACGTAAAGAGAGGCGCTGAACGGTCGTGTCTCTTGCAGCCAGTTAAGGAATGCTCTGGTCCTTTCTGATGCCTGCGTCTCCAGATCTGGGATCTGAGTCTGGTAAGAGACATTAAAAAACAGCAGTACAAAAACATGTCAACCACGCAAAATACAAATAAATACACAAAACTAACACTTATTATACGATCGCCAAATAGCTGTCTGTCAGCGCCAGGAGTGAGGATATCTAAATACAGCCGTGGTCGAGACGAGGCAAAACCCCGAAACATAAACAGAGGAAGAACAATCCAAAAAATCAAACCCAACAACTTGCTTCTGCAAAACAACACAATTACATGCTAACAACTGTGGCTTTGCCTCTGCTCAACACAACAGTGCTTTTATTGCCCTTAGCTTAATGGCTTCAATGACAGCCTTCTAAGGCAGTGAATGCATGCTCTGCTGCTACAGCAATCCGGAACGGAAAGATTCAGCTCAAAAGCAGAACCATGCAACAATAATAAAACACTATCACTGCTCCTGAGGAGGTAATATGGTCGCTGACCGGGGTCAAGTATGTATTTCAAATGCTCTTTTGATGCCGATAAAATTTGAGAAAACACTGCAGCAGATTCCTGAGAGGTTTTGACAAAATATGTTATTAATCAAAATTTATCGTAACAGAAATTCTTGATATTGCTGAAAACTGAGGTTTCTTAAAAAAAAAAAAAAAAAAAAAAAAACTAAAACAAAAACACATGGGATGAGTCATGTAAAGCAGTTTGACTCCTGTCTTAAGGGGCAAACGGTCTGTAATTATAACCTGATCCAGGCCTGACTGGGGTCTGCTGCTGATTGGTGTGCTTACCATGTTCTGTGGTATGGAGGCGTGGTTCTGGCAGCCCAGCACATCTCTGATGAACAGCTCACTGCACCCTCTCCCCACCCACAGGTACATCACCTGAGAGAGGGACAGAGACAGCGTATGGACAGCGTTCAGCACAGTTTCCCACCAGGACCACACCACACCCACCTTCACATTTCAGCGATGTAATGGACACTCTCATAAAAAGCAATGTACAAAGCTTTTTCTTTACATATAGTTCATCTATACAGCTTCTCACTTCACTAATTCAGGTTATGTTCCTTGTGCAAGGGTAGAGTGGCAGAAGCACCTGGGAATCAAACCTGCAACCTCTTTAGCCTTTAGTTAAAACTCAGGGGAGCCACTGTTAATGGCAGGGGTTTGTTCCAACCACAATAACAGCCTCTGAAATATAACAAGCTGTTAGCTGTTCTTTATTAAACACTTCTGGCAGTCTACTGGCAGGGTCTTCTTCACATCACATTGTGTCCACAACAGCTGGGTATACCATGTCCCATACCATGACCAAGTCTATTTAATGCCTAAATGTAAATGTAAATGACATGGCAAACACAAATACAATTACATAAACAACACATTGGTGGCACAGAATAAGTATTTAATCCAGTAACTGTTGGATAAGCGCTGTGGAGTAGCAGGGAAAGAGGAGTAAAGGCTGAGCTCACATTTCCACAGTCCATGAGAAAGGCGCCCTCTCTCGTCAGCTTTTCCGCCGTGAGGTGGAGGAGGCCAGGCTGGGGAATCACACAGTCATTCAGATGCAGCGCCCCCTATTGGTGGGAAAAAATAAGACAATTTGGTGATAAGGAGGACGGTACAGTTTTTGGGAATGCAAAATGAGGAGAGGCATTAAGAATGATCAGATAACTATGCCAAACAGCAACAAATGTATGCTATGAATGCATACACCAAGAACAGTCCACCACTTTGAAAAATAACAACCATTTTGTATTCATATCTTTCTTTTCGAACAGGCAAAATAATTTCTGTAAATTTTAAAACTCAGTTTATCATCCTCATTTTGTACTGCGTTCAGATAGACTGATTAGAGAAACACTTCTGCCGTTTATTAGCTATGTGTTCATGGTGTGTTTCCAGGATGTTCTCACCTGGTCTGACAGGGTGTCTATGCGGTACAGGTCTGGGTGCACCATACGCATCACATGCTGCAGCGGCTGGCTCTTAAACTCACACATGGCAAAGACCCGGTCATCCAACCGTGTGCTAGTGCCCGTACGTAGGGCTTTCTGTGGGACGAGGCAGACAAAGAGGTTAGGATCCCCAGCCAGTGACAGAGGTTAGGATGCCCAGCCAGGCAGAGGTTAGTATGTAGGCCCAGGGGATGTGTGTGTGTGTGTGTGTGTGTGTGTGTGTGTGTGTGTGTGTGTGTGTGTGTGTGTGTGTGTGTGTGTGTGTGTGTGTGTGTGTGTGTGTGTGTGTGAAACTGTGATAGTGTGTGTGTCTCCCTGACCTGTTTCAGCAGGGCCAGCACGTAGAGAGGGAATAGACGCAGGGAGGCAGGGGCGGTGAGTCCAGACTGCTGCAGACTGGACCCGTCTGAGCGATAGGCTGAGAGAGAATCCACCACCGCATTCACCAGCGCGTCCCGGGCATCCGACAGGCTAGATGACACCGAGCGGTCGATGGCTTTCGTCACAAAAGAAAAAAATGCATGTTAATCCCACAGACACCGCTGAAACCCGCAGCAGAGTGCAGAAAAGAAGAATCTCCTCTCAGGGACGGAAGAGGATGCGGTCATAGCATTTTCACAAACAAAATGTGAATGAAACTCGGAAATCAACTTCATCAGACACATTTAGCTACTTAAGCAGACAAAGCCATGAAAGATGAGATAGGAGGAGTGCATGATACAAAGATGGGGTCACAGCGCTCTGTGAACACACTGTGTGTGAAAGATGGTTTAACAGTCAATGATGATGTCAATGCTTTGCATGTGAAAAACTGTGACGCTGTGAACGCTGTGTGTTTGACAGATGGGGTGAGTCGCAGTCAACAGGCTGTGAACACGCTGTGTGTGACTCACCCATATTGGCCAGCAGGGCGGCGATGGCCTGGACATCAGCCCCAGCAAATACGTCACTCAGCTGGCTCACCACAGGCAGACACAGGGTGTGTACCCTGATCCTCCTCTTCCCTAGAGAAAGAGAGAGAGATGGAAGGACAGACAGAGTGAGAGAACGGAATTGTTGCTTATATGTTAGCCACTTTTCATTTTCATCTTTAGTATGCCAGTTTGTCATTCCAGTAAAACCCCATGTGTATTTAAAAATGGAACTAAATGGATAAGGGGAGAGAGACAGAGAGATAAAGTGAAAGAGTAAGAATATGTGGGGGAAGGAAAAGAAAGGAGAGACGGGGGAATAGAGCAGGGAGAAAGAAAGGGATTGAGACAGAGGGAAATGACAGATGAAGACTTGGGTAAAAGAGAGATAGTTAGACTGTTCAGCTGTGACTGAACAGTCTCACTATATACAGTACCAGTTGGGTGCCTCACACACGTGCTGATAAAACTGTGCTATGTGTTTGACCTGTGATTCTGACCCATGACTGAATCCATGCCTGCCTTCAGCCTTTACGTGTGACCACCTTTTCTGGAGGTGTAGAGCAGTGTGCCTTTAGCCCGTAAGGGAGGGTGTTTAGCTACCTTTGCTGGAGGTGTACAGCAGTGCGGCCTGGAAACAAGCCAGGGAGGTGTCTGCGAGGCTCTCATCTATGGACATCTGCACAGCGAAGCCAGAGTCGGGGTTAACATTGGCCAGGGACAGGAGGTCAGTGGAGCGGACGAAGAAGTTCCCATGGAAGGTGTGGATGGACAGCCCTGAAACCAAAAACATGCAAGCAGTGAAGTCAGCAGTCGTGTAGTTTCCAAAAATGATATTTTCAATCCTTTTTAGAGCAGGAAGCCACAACACAATAGCACCGGTAATGGTTACGGCAACTAAATAACCCACATGAACACTTAAGTGTATTGACTACAAATCATGAGCATGTCAGAAATGAAGCAAAGCTATCCAGAAAATTAAGTTCTCTGTGGGTACAGCCTCACCTTTGGTGCAGCGGATCCTCATCACAGCCTCAAAACCAATCTTCCTGGTCAGGTAGCGCTGGAGATCCTTCTGGAACTTCTCCGCCTGTGGCACATTGTGGGCGTGGTGGAACCCAGGGAAGTAGAAAATGCTCCCGGCTGAGTATTTGGACATGCAGGCTAGCCAGAGCAAGGGGGACAAAGATGCAATAGTTTATATACTTAGGCTTTTAGCCAAAGCCATTAAGCCACGTCTTTTACACAGCTTGCATTTTTACACACCATCAGTTTATACAGCTGGATATTTAGTGCAGCAATTCAAACAAAGCACCTTGTTGAAGTGATGAACTTTAGAGGCCTTTATAGGAATCAAATCTCCAGTTTTAGTGTTACAGTCATTAAACAACACTAATACCAATCAAATAGAAGTACAAGAGAGTGATTAAAACCGGCAATTCAGACACACGTTACCCATATCTGTACGGCTATCTGATTGTCCTAGCAGCAATACCATGCAAGGGAATGTTTTTGAAATCAAACATTACATACAAATGTAACTTATTTGCAAATATAATGTTACACATTAAAGATTGTTAAAGCTTTTAAATGTTAAGTGCACATCCGTGTCTGGGCAGAAACCTTGGCTGAGATGTTTCTCGGAAGGCACTGAAACAGAGGAAAGTGTTTCATCGGGGGAAAAAGCTCACACTTGCAGGGAGCTGAAAAAACTGGCATCTGTGGGGCCCAGGGTGCCAGGCCTGTACCAATGCCATATCAGCCTGGCACTACTCCCCCACCTACTCTCAAGTATTCATCAACCAGTTAAATCAAATCAGTCCACAGGAAGGGCAGTGATTAAAACTAACAATACTGAGAGGGGAATGTGCGTCAAATGCATGACACTTTCACAAACTGGCCACCAAGAGTGAGCAATAAAGCGACGTCTAAGCTGCCTAGTCCCCAGGGGTGGGTGAGTGCTAAAACGTCTGGGCTGCGAGACCAGCATCTGTATGAGTTACAGGTGAGGGCGGGGAGCCAGGAGATTCTGGAGCTCACCTAAGGAGGCCAGGTCAGAGTACTGTGAGCTGAGGAGGAACAGGTCCACTGCAATCTGCTGCCCAGAGCAGTCCAGTGCAAGCTTCTTGTAGAAGTCCGTCGCTGGGCCCAAATGCTGCACCCCCTTTAGAAATGAGAGCGATGCATACATGAGTGCGCCGCACGCGCACGCACACACACTGACCATTACATTCACAGTGAAATTAGTTAACTGTTAACACTGTTAGTTAGAAAGAAGTTAAATTTACTGTACTTGCTTTAAAATGGATTAAGTAAATGTATCTGACACAACTCTTACATATTATCTAAATGTATATGTCCTGTTTTTTGTTGCAGTGTAATGATAATATTGATAAAATGTATTTTCCCTTGTGTTGGTCAGGCAGATGTGGCAGGTGTTAGGGCGGGGCCAGTACCTTGGTGCTGGATCTTTGGTTGGGGTCCTCACGGGACTGCAGCAGCCCTGCCCCCAGGGTGGGCAGCTGGGTCTGGAAGACGGAGACGCGGCCCCCCGTGGGGGACATCAGCTTGTAGGCGGCCTGTAGGGCGGGGCCCAGGGCACTGTGCGTCTCCCGGGTGTGGCTGAACATGGCGGGCAGTGCTGTCAGCAGGTCCTTCACCAGCTGTGGGGGAGGGCCAGAGAGGCCTCAGTGCAGCTCAGCCGGATTCAATCTAATTCCACTTTGCAACATTTCATTTAACTCAACCCATGAATCGTACTCAACTCCAGCTGCCAAATTCAAGTTACCTAAACTAAATGAAATTCAGATCAACTTGACCAAATTCAATGTTTTGAACCTAATTCAATTTAACTCTACCAAATTAAATTCAACTTAATCAAATCAACTCAATTCAGTTCTACTTGACTCCACTTGTTCATGTTGCTGCAGTGACAACATACTTCCTATTTCCAAGCAATATGGGGCACAGCTGGCCTCAAAATCATGTAACACATTTTCCATGATTAAAAAGTCTCTCCTTAAACAGCCCTCTTACTTCAGAGGCTTTCACATTCACATCTGAAAAAAATTTTAACACTGAAGACTTAAACTGTATCGCACTGCACATGCTACACCACTTAAATATAAAACATGAGAAAAATGATTTTAAACTTAAAATATATAAAACATACAAAATGAAAAGTTGAACAGAAGTACACAAACACAGATAAAGCTCTTACTTCTTTGCTCTCCTTCAGATTTACCAGCAGAGTGTCAGGGGTAGGAATGAAGATATCTGAAAGGACAGACAAAGAAAAAAGGGATTAACTCAGGCAGAAACCAGACCAGTACCCAGCAGGCCGAGCTCTGATTAAAGGCCCCCTTAAATGCTCCACACAAGGAAGTAGTAACAAAGTAGTTCTGATAAGTTTCCAGAACTAGATGGAAACGTTTGAATAGAAATAAAATGTAAAAAGTGATGGGGAGATGAGCAGGACAGACAGCAGGAAGTGGAGACTGTACCTTCAATGTCAGACACCACCAACATCTGTGGCTGAGACAGGCCCTCCTGCAGGTTATAGAAGTGGATTGTACTATCGAACGTTACAAACCCCACCCGTGTGCGTGTATCTCCCGGCAACCTGGCAAGAGAGAGAATAAAGAATGGTTTATGTGCTCAGAAAGGTTAACTGTGTATGTCACTCATCAGGCTCACTTATGAGCTACTATCTCTGTTGTGGTATAACACATCCTACCTTTGGGGATGTTCTTTGAAAATAAGAGCAAGCAAAAAGCACGCCTGTAAGCACTCCTGCTCTGAGACCGTTTAGGAGTAGCCCTATTATGGCCACCCCTTTTTCTTGTTGTGTGTTTTTTTTTTTAACAAGAGGGGAGCCATATTAATAAAGGATAGATCAAAAAATAACTGCTGTTGTTATGGCACATGTCCAGAGAAAATAAGCCAGAAATTAAAACAGCTTTTTAGTGCAGGAGGAAAAAGGGAAAGAAGGGGGAGTGTTTCAAAAACAGTAGAGACCAACTACAATAACAAAAGCTTCCTGAAAAATGTAAAATTGGGCCAAACGCTAGAAGTCAGGACACACAACAGATTCACTCAAATACAATGGGTTGCAACTGTGAGACTTATTTTTTACCAGTTCGCCAGAGAAAGCACAGATGGTGTTTTCTAATTTCCAAGCATGCATTGACCTATTGACTCTCCAGGTATTCTGATATCTGACTAAATCCAGGGTTTTCTTCTGACAGGGTTACTGTAGTTGTCTTCCATATTCAACAAGGGCTAGGGTCACATTCCAAAACCCTGGCGCAAACACACCAAGGCTGAGGTCATTGTCTCACACCCCTGAGCTGGAGTTACTGTTCCACAATCAAAGGGCAAACCAATCAGGCTCTGAGGTTGCAAATCAGATCAGTGTTGGTGTTTCTGTGTTGGTGTTACTGTCCCACACCAAACCAACCAGGCATACCATCCAGGGCTAGGGTTACTTTACTGCATAAGAGAAGTCTCTACTTGCATAATTTGGGAATGCTTTCTCTCATAGCTTTCCTATGGCCAAGTGTGGGGGAAAAAATGTGCCTTCCTTCTGCTATGCACAGTCCTTTCAATGGCACAGTGTATGTTTAAAACTCACTTGTCCAGGTTTTCCAGTAGAGACTGACAGAAGAACTTCAGGTAGCCTGCTTCCACAGCATTGTGGGATACGTCCAGCACAAAAAGATAGACAGCTGGTTGAGGAGGCCGCAGCTGGAGAGACAAAAGTAAGAAGCTTATGCTACATGCCCTTATTTTAAAAAACCAAGCAAACAGCCATTTTCCCACAGTTGAGCTAATGACAAGCAAACTAGAGTGCAAAAATATTTCATACTTCCCAACAGCCACACACAGGCTTCAGCATGTTCTTGTCTTTTGAACCTTGGTGGAGCGCTTCTTACCATGTAATCGGAAGAGGCGATGAACTCCACAGTGGAGTTCTGCACCTCTGGCCGCTTGTGAGGCTCACCGTAGGACCGCGTCACCGGGTTGTACATGAACTCATCAGGGACTACAAAGGAAACAAAACCAGCCTGCTTATTCCAGCACATACCCTCATTTAGTGCCATCACATGCAAACAGAGTGATGGTGAGTGTGTGAGTAGAGAGATGTTAGCCTAGGGTGAGATTGTTTTGCTGTGTCAGTATAAAATCAATGCACTTTACGATCATCACCTTTCAATTGTCAGGAACTATAAACTATGCAAAGTTAAGGAAAAACAAAGTCTAACGTATAGTCTTTGTACCCCCAGACACATTACAAGTTAGCCCTGGAATCAGATCTAAAACCAAGATTGCTGCAGGGGGCAATTTACCAAGACATTGTTACTTTGGTCACCATGCTGTGGGTGCTACCTACAGGGCATCGTTTTCTCAGTGTTTCCTAAAATGTCTGCTGTGATTAGCTGTCTGTTTGATCATTTAATTGGTTGACTGATTAACTGCTTGGCTGGTTGACTGACTGTTTGTCTAGGTTGGTAAAACAGTAGGTCAATGATGGGTTGACTGAATGAATTCTTTACTGACAACCCCTTATCCACAGAGGTGTCTTCACACAGCAGCAAAGAAAAGAAGTCTTACCATCGTTGACCCTGTAGCACAGATTGCACTTCCACCTCCTCTGGTCCAGGAAGGAAACAAACGGGTTTATGTACGTCCGACAGGATCGGCAGCGTACGATAGTGTTGGATGTGATGACAGGTAGTTGCTAAGAGGAGATACACATGACAGAGGGGTTAACACAGGGGCAATAAACTGGAAAGAGTTTGTAACATGAAGGTGGAAGGGGTTTGGGTGCACATACAGTCGTACAGTCAGGTGGGAAAGATTTGGCTGTCACATTTACAGAAGAAACGATTTGGACTGCACCACTTACAGAAAGGCTGGGTTCTGTAACAGGGGGTTTGGGGTGTCACACTTACAGTGAGGTCCCTGAAGGGGTGCAGCAGCAGACCCAGGGGCAGTTTGGCCTTGTTCAGCAGGGCCTGGGTCTGGGGAATGTTGGTGAGGGTGCAGCGGAAAGTGCTGGAGGAAAGAAAAAAAAAAAAACACTCTGGTTATTGATACTGATATGTGTATACGTACACAGATACACACAGACAGACATATGAATGCAAACACAGACAAGATGAGCATCCACCCACACACACACACACACACACACACACACACACACACACACACACACACACACACACACACACACACACACACACACACACACACACACACACACACACACACACACACACACAGGCAAACACACACTCACAAACACACACTCACATACAAATACACACTCATGCAGACACTCTCACATGCACTCAAATACCCTCTCACACACACAATGCTACACATACTCATACAGACACTTTCACTCTCTCAAACACACGCACACACACCTGGCACTGCAGTTGGCCTTCTTGAGCTCAGCACTGAGGTTGGGCTCTGGGGGCTGCACAGGCTGGGGTGGCAGGATGTTCCTCTCCTGCAGCAGATTGACAGGCCGCAGCCCCTCCACCTGCAGCTCTGGCACCCCGCTCAGGCCCCCCAGAGCGGCAGACAGCTGGGACATGGTGGGGAAGGGCTGTGGGGGGTTCACAGGGGGGTCTCACTTAGTTACACACAGTTACATAAAGTCGCATATCAGACAATCATGATTACAACATTTATCATCATATTGCAAACTATTCTTATGGGTTTTACATAAATTCATAAGTAGTTAACTATCAAGTGCAGAACCAGAGGGTAGTCAGCATTCAGTACCAATTATTAGGTAGTTACCTTGTTATAAAAATATAAATGCCTAACGCATTGGAAAAGAGCCCTCAATACTGAAATGGAATGAAAAGGAATCTCCAAATTAGGAAAAATCCACAAAACAAATTGTTAACTGTGAAAATCATCACTGTCACCCCATCTAAGAACAACATGTATTCTAATGGCGTTCACTCGTGCCGTTAATAATCAGAGCTGCCACAACAAATTCTTACACGTAACCACATTAATGCCTACTTTATGCCACAAGCAGCATTGAACAAGGTCCTGTAGTTCTGATAACCAAGGAATCAAATGGAATTAAAAAAAATCTGATCTACCTGTGAAAATTGCTGGTAGCCTGGTGGGTTGTACCCACCATGGGAGGGGGAGGAATCTGCTGGCCGCTGCTGATAGGCAGGCTGCATGCTAGGATATCCATACCCAAAGGGCGTGGCAGATTTGGGTGCATCAGATGTGGGTGGCATGGAGGAGGAGTCTAAAGACATCATAAATACTTTAACCACTACCGGAACATTCATGTTTAGGTCCACTTATCTCTGTGCTACAGCTGGGTGATAAAAAATGCTACTGTTTGCCTAATCTTCAGTGATTAATATTTCAAATATTTAACAGCTGGCCTGCTATTGGAATGCCAGCATTGTCAAATGAATGCTATAAAGGTTCATTTTGCAGTGAAATCTCCCTCAACAAAGAAGAGGAGCTCCTCTTAGCATTTGAATTTTCTGATAGGACAGGAAGAGAGCGGGTGTGTTACCTGGATAACTGCCGCCCTCCAAGGATTCATAGCTGTTGGGTACGGGAGAAGCGCTACTGGTAGAGGAGGAGCTGTCAGCACCTGAGAGGGGAAGGGGAAACGAGGGCAACCAATCAGCTGCTGAGTAAAAGAAAAAAAAGATAATGGCCATCGAGACAGACAAGAGGAGTGGGTCCTCAAGTCATGTATGGGTTCCCTATAGGAAAAAAGACTCAAGGGGCCCATTCTATTCCAAGATAAGTGTTTGCTTCTTCACTTTCCCTTCCCTGGGTTTGGTTTCAGGGGAAGGTAAGAGGAACCCATTGTTCCTCCGATCCTCCCTCCCACTAAATAAACAAAAATCACCCCTTTTGAGTGAAGGGTATCTCACAATCCCACTTTATCAGGAGGGACTTCCTCACCGAAACCTCATTATAGGGCTTAATCAAATGGGGAGAAGGAACATGTTTATTCTGGAAGAGAATGTACCCCAGGTGTACAAGTGCTCTGCTGAGACCAAAGAGTCGCACTCAGATTATCAACGAGAAACAGTGAGCAAGCTGGAGCAACACCCACCAGAGCCCCTCAGCTCAAGCATACCACCTCCTTTGCAGTTGTGGCCAATCCTGGGGATATAAAATGGCTGACTTCCTGGAGTGACAAGGGGGGGTTGGGCTGGCTAACCCGGTCAATTAATCTAATTGTGCCTGCTGTGAGCGCAGAAAGCCAGGACAAAGATAGCTCAGAGATTTCCCTGGATGAGCAGCCGTTATCCCAGGCTAATTCTGCCACCCCCACCCTCAGGCCCCGCTGTGGATTACCTGCACGGGGTAAGGCAGACAAGCAGACAGGAAGATAAGTAACGATTCACAACACACACAAACATTTCATAATTTCATGAGTGGGGCTGCAGTCGACAATGGAGATGGACACTGCAAATAAAGCAGGGAGGTTAAGCACAAAACGGCCATTAATGGAACGTGCAAGGCAAGCGCAGAACGCTGCCAACACGTGAGAGAAAACATGACTTTACAAGACACCACTTTGAGGACAAACACATATACAGAAATTTTCAGGCAGCTTTTTGACAAGGTTTCCGAGTGACGATGAGCACAACTCTGTTTCAGAGCCGAGGAAAGATGGAAATAGCCAACGATGTGGGTAAACTATTTCTCTAAAGCAGCGTGTGATATTCAGTGCTACCGAGGGCTGTGCGTCTGCTGGATTTTTCTCCAACCAATCACTGCTGCCTTACATTGCTCAGTTACTCAACCAGCCATATGAGTAGATCTCTGTATTAAAGCACAGTATTTAAACAACGGTTTTTAGTTAGAAAACAAATAACTCAATGTACTTTATATGAAATATATGCAAATCCACAGGACAGGAAATTTAGAAAATAATGGAGTTAATTGTCTAATGACGAGCAGAGGCTGTGATAAAAACCACCATGCAAAGGCCCATGCCACCATGGCACAGAGTTTGAGAGCACAGCTCTGAGGAACACTGTGGGGATGGCTCGTCACACATAGAAGGCAGGAGCTATATAAAACTCTGCTAACCCGGGAAGTGACCCACAGTGTGAGGGAGAGGTCAGCCAGCAGAGACACGGGCCAGTACTCCAGCGCAGAGGAGACGCAGATATGTTAAAAATAAGAAGCAGAAGCATTCTGCTGTTGTATGTAGCAACAATCAACTATGTTAAACAGGGATGGGTCCTGAAGAATCAGAGAATCAGGTTTTCAGCTTGCAAGGTCATGTAGTCGAGGCAGAGACCCTTTGGTTTTTTTTTTTAATTTATTTTTTTTTTGAAGTCCAAGCTTGACACTCTGCAGGATACTCTCTAGTGTATAGGTGGTACATGAGGAGCCTGGATGGGCTGAATGGTCTGTTAGCATCAGTGTGTTTTGTAAGCGCACACGTCAGTAGCTCTAGCTCTCTTTGACAGATGATATGGCATAGTTATCAATACAGCCAAATGCTGTTGGTAGCAGACAAACTCAGCATCTTACTCTGAATAAGATCATGATTTGTTTTTCTGGTTTCATCAAGCAAACTCAGGAATAAATCTCAAGGGTTTTGTCCAATTTAT
The DNA here is from genome assembly GCA_022829145.1 of Albula goreensis. Classification (NCBI taxonomy): domain Eukaryota; kingdom Metazoa; phylum Chordata; class Actinopteri; order Albuliformes; family Albulidae; genus Albula; species Albula goreensis. The sequence goes on from CM040757.1 coordinate 14,959,747, forward strand.
TAGCCCTGTTCTGTCACACTTGTACACATTTAGCATTGTTGTCACTACAACTAATCAAGCCACCAGGCTTTCTCTCCTGGCAGTTAATCCTTCAGCTATCATGGTTCTTTTTGCACCTAATCAAGGCAACTAGCATGAGTGCCTTGGGAGCTAATCAGCAGCTAGCATGGCCATCCCTGCAGCTAATCAACCAACTGGCAGCACTGCCCCTGCAGCTTGTGTAGCTTAGCACGGCAGCGGATCAAGTCACAAGTCACAAGAAGAGGAGAGAAATCACACCATCGCTGCCACAAGCACTGCTGTTTTCCTACCCAACCACAGAATTAGCGATGGCCCCAATGAGATTAACTCCCCTGGAAGTTGGGGCATAAAAATAACATAAGACATCACACCTTTTTGATTGTCATAACAGCACAGAAATCCACAGCAAACAAACACTAGGGTATTGTGGGTATATTCAGACAGTGTGACGAAGACCAGGGCCACATGACAGGGGTGAAAATGAAACCTACGAATAAGGATAGGGCAGGGGAACACAAAGGCCCCCCCTACAAGTCAGTTCACATCTAAGCCTTCAGCCAGGGAATCACTGGGCTCTGCAGTCTGGGCTAAATCAGTACGGTCTGTGACCAGCAGTCTTGACACGTAATTGGCTGTTGCCCAGGGAGGGAAGGAATTCATTGGACAGTGGTGTTTCTGTCTTGTTCTGCACCAGTGACCTCTGTGGGTCAGTCAGGCACCCAGTCTGCCTGTACATGTTTCACCCAATGTGTCATGCTTCCCGTATGTGAGCACTACAACAGCACAAATACCGACTGAAAACCAATTCATGATCATCAAAGGCTCAACAGACAGTCCACTAGGGTTCTGTCTACTCCTTTAGCATCACTTTAACCTTTTTCTTCTGTATCTGAAAGAAGCGACTGACTGCCTGAGGTCTACCTTCACCTGCTTTTAAATTACCAGACCAAAAATGTTGTGGTCTTCCAAATCAAAACATTCGAAAGCTTTTTCATTGAAAAACTCTAACCAGATTAGACCTAATAAACAAGATAAGGTGAATCAACTGTGTAATTAACTGCTTTATATGACCAATTAAGTGCTGATTAACAAGGAAGTCATGGAGACTTTGTAGGAAGTTGTTACTTCAGATGGAGAAATGTCAACTAATTCACCTATTCTCATCAAACATTCTTAAGAAAAACACAAAAAGTGGTTTTGTCCTCAAAGCAAAAAAAAAAAAAAAAATCCATGTTGCAGCAGAAGGAAGAGAGAATTCTAAATACCGAGCTTCTAATGAGGTGAAGCATTAATTGCTGAGAAAAGTTCACAACACAATGGACTACTGAATTTTGGGAAGTGCTTACAGCAAAATAAAACACAGGAAAGGGATTACAACAAGATGCAGCACTGATTTCTGGGAAGCACTTACAAAAGGACGAAGCACTGCATACTGTGAAGCACTTATAACAAAATGTAGCACTGAATGCTGGGATAGCGTTTATGAAGATGCAGGGCCCAATATGCTGAGATTGCACTCATAAGATAAGGCACTGAATGCAGGGAAGAGTTTATCATGAGAGAGAGCAATGAACTCTGGAACAGTGCTTATAACGAGATTCAGCACTGTACGCTGGGAAGCATTTATAATGACCGAGAGCAATGAACTCTGGGGTAGTGCTTATAACGAGGTGCAGCACTGAATGCTGGGAAGCACTCATAATGAGAAGCAAGAATGAATGCTTGGAAAGAGCTATAAAAACGGGTCACTGTACAGAGTGAAGGAGGATGAGTGAGATCACACAAGGACAGCTGGGGGGTGCGCTGTGACTGGACATAAAGGGAGGGGGCGAAGGGATGATGAATGGATGAGGGATGGGAGGGGAGGGAAAAGAGGGGGTTCGGGAGTAAAAGCTAAAGCAGACCTGCTTCCTCATCCTCCTCCTCCTCGTCCTCATCATCGGAGCTCGATGACGAGGGGGCTGGGCCCGCTGCGGCAGCCGCAGAGCTAACTCCACTATTAGCAACATATCCGTAGTGCATGCCTGTGGGGTGGAGAAGCACAAACAACCCGTCAGCAGGCGGGAAGGGCCGGGTCAGGGGGCAGAGCGTTATTGCCACCAGAGAGTGCGGTCACTACAACTGTACACACACACACACACACACACAAGCACCCCAACAATGTCACATACCTTTCCCCCTTTCCAAGACAGACAGACATATACAATTGATCATTTTTCCCCCAGAAAATGGCATCACCATTTATCATAGTCAAAGCAGAACAAAGTCAGTGTATTCAGTGTGAACAGAACCATACAACTTTTTTTGCAGAATTACATGCTTTCAATTTCCATAACTTAAGCAGACACAAATAAAACATTTCACTGCAGTGCAATTCTTCCATCAAATTAAATAAGCAGTATGAAAACAATGAAAAATAAAAACGTCAAAGAACAAGCTGCCACCAACACACACTGGAAACAGGAGTTCTGCACCGGACAATATGTCTACATCTTGCTCAGACTACAAACCACTCTTACGCTATGCAGCTTTGGATTTGACTAAAAAGGCATATACACCCACTCACACTTAACTCTGTATGCAAGAGCCGCAAAACAGGTGGGAGGGTGGAGAGAGAGAAAGATGGAGAGGATGAGTTGGGTGAGACAGGGTTAAGAAGAATTAGTGAGGGGAGAGAGGGATGGAAGGAGGGATGGAAGGAAAGAGGAAGGGAGAGATGGGGAGGGTAACAGAAAGCAAGAGAGAGGGAAGGATAGGGAGAGGAGTGGGAGAAAGCACTGTTCCATGAGGCGTTTATAGTTGCGTGATGTTTCAACAGGTGATCACGTTTCAACATGTATGCTGAGAGGTAAAAACAAGATGGACACAGCAAAAATCACAAAGAATGGCGATTCCCAGATCTTAGGTTAGGTCCCACCAGTGGAGGTTACGAATGCGTCCCAAAATATTTCAAAAATACTCATTGGACCACTTCAATAATCATTCACACTAATACTAACAAACACCGCACTAGCATGTACGCAAGTACCTTAACATAATAAAAAATATGATCTATTTTATACATACAGCACATTCAGCGATATTACAACTGGTGAAACACAGATGTATTTGCTTATTTGGTGGTTCGGAAGACAATGAAGTTTGAAATAAAGAAACAATGAACCCCTGAAATAAAGAACAGGCAATTATCATCCTCAAGGAGGAAAGATAAGTAATAAAAGCAACAATTTAAGGATTATGCAACCAATCAGATGTCAGGCGGAGATGACTGGATGGCCAGATATAGACAGCATGTTCTGTTGGAAATTTGTTCATTTTGAAACATGTTCAGTTTGGGATTTGGGATCATTTTTGAACAAAAAGAGGAAGGTTCATATAACAACTGGTAACTACCAACAGTTAAGTACACCAACTCGCTTCCTGTAAAGCCCAGGATGGCTGGAACAGCAATGCGTGTTCTTATGAAACACCCAACTCCATGGCCTCGGGCTCAGACATTTAGAGTTTAATACAGTTAGTATCTCCAGACTGATCAGAGCAAATTAAGTACAATATCTACCACATTATGATCTAAGGTACTCGGCTCAACATCAACTAGATGGAAAAATCTCACACACACCACACAATGCAGCTGAAGCTGTCTGCTCAGGCCTCAGGAGGAGAGAGGAAGGCCGAGAGAGAGAGTGAGGGGTGAATACAGTTTTTAAAGACACAGCTTTCAAACAGATCATGCAGGACAAAAAAAAAAAACCCACTGGGAAAAAGGATTCAGCCTCACAACACCAATACTTCAAAACGACTAGTGTTTCAGACAGTGAGCATGTTTCTTGGGTAGTGATGACAATGTAATGATTGGCAAAATGGGCTTGTAACTCACAAGGCCACAGGTTCAGTTCTTAGGTAGGCCACTGCTGGTGACCTACAGAGCACGTTATGTTACTCTGACTGCTTCAATAAATATCCAGCTGCTTAAATTGAGTGTGTAGAATAGTGTAAGCAGAGCAAATCACTCTAGATAAGGGGGTCTGCCAAATGTCATATCATGTAATTTCAAAAACTTGTGGCCAAGACTAGAGGAGGTATGTGTGTGTGTGTGTGTGTGTGTGTGTGTGTGTGTGTGAGGGGTCTTACCTGGGTGGTGACCAGGAGAGGAATGAACAGAAGTGGAGGGGGTACCAGAGGGGGGTCTGTCGGGAGCGGGGCCACTGGCGTCCGTCTGGACCCCCCTGTATGTGGGGGCCATGAGTGATGGGGAGTTTTGGTCATAGGGCTGGAGGACTGCGGGCGAGGCTGAGGGGGGGCAAAGTTACATCAGGGAACAGAGATGTATTTACTGCACTGATTTTCAATCCCAAGATGACCCGTTTCCCTTCCCTCAAAGCCTTTCCTTGAAGAAAATCTCTCTGCCCATCTTCTAGTCCATCCCTTTTCATCCCCCTCCTCTTCTTTCTTTCACTTTCCCTCCCTGTCTCTCCCCTTCTACCTGCTTTCTTTAGGTCATTCATTCTTTCTTTTGCGCTCTCCCTCTCTATCCATCCAACCATCCATCCCTTAAATTTCATAGATGTGTCACAAGAACATCATTCCAGAACTCTTAGGGCCTTTCCAGAAGGTTCTATGTAGACAGTTCAAATTCCATAGCATGTGAAAATCACATCCTGCGATACAAACCAATAAAAAAAACAAAAAAACCACAAACACACACTAAACAGAGGAAGCCTTCACCACTGAAACAAAAAAAAATGCCACTCAGCCAAATTAATGGGGTGAATCATTCGAAGGCTCATTTGCAAGGCTATGACCAGTTGATGGAAAATCAAACTCACCTGAATTCACCTGGCCATTGATGGCAGCTGGGGGAGGTGGGGGTGGAGCTTGGGCCGTGCTATACCCTGGGGGGGCAGGGCTGTTGCCATGGGGAACTGGCTGCTGTGTTGCCATGACACCAGAGGTCTGGGAGGAGCGCAAGGTCCCATACTGGCTGCTACCTGGTGCTGATGGATAAGAGACGATGGGGTAGCCTGCTGCTGTCGCCACGGCGACAGGCTGGGAGGTTGGTCCCTGAGAGTGAGAGGCGGAGTACGGTGTGTAGTAAGCGGGGCCAGGGGCATAGGGGGGCTGCGCTGGCTGCTGGAACGGGGGCAGGGCGTGCTGCTGCTGTTGCTGCTGAGGGGATGAGGAATGGAGAGGGGCAGAAGAGGGCGGTGGCATGACAGTGCCATAGGGCTGGGCAGGGGCTGGGGGAGGGGGAGGGGCTAAAGACCCATCATAGGCTGAGGGAGTAGAGCCTGGAGCAGAGACAGGCTGCTGCTGCTGCTGCTGCTGCTGCAGATTCTGCTGCTGCGGGTGGTTGTTGTGGTAGTAGTTTGGGTGGTACTGATTGTTCATCATTGGGGCCTTGCTGGGCACCGGGGCACAATGGCCTGGGTGTGAAGGATAACTCTGGTGGGGGGTCCCATAGTAACCTGTCCCAGGATATGCAGAGTGGTACATCTGCCCCGGCCCTGGTGAGAGAGGGAGAGGTGGAAGGATGAGAGAGAGTGAGGGACGGACATAAAAAAACAGAGGAACAGACAAGAATGAGAGCAAGGGACAGAATTGGTGAATAGAGGAAATTAAGTTAATAAAGTAAATTAAAAACTATGCTATGAATTACACTCTTGGAGTAGGAGATAGAGTCAAAACCCAATCAGACTGACAAAAATTTACTCAGACTGTTAAACCAGCATTTAGAGTGGGTGGAGGATGGAATACAGTGGGAAAATGTTTGTAAAAAAAAATTCACAAGTACACCAGCCGTGTTTCAATGAACAAAAATAAAACCAAACCTGTTACTACTACCCTGAATAACGTCAACATAATCCTGAACTATATTGTAAGGCTCAGTTCTGCCACGAGAAGGAAAATATCCCATTTTACTTGGGTATTTTCTCAGAGACAAACAGTATATATAGAGGAAGAAATGATTAATAGAAAAAGGGGTAGGTATACATTTCAACTGCTCATATTACTGATAACATGTTCAATTTAATCATACTTTGTCAGTGGGATACATAATAACATTCAAGTATTACCTCCAGTCACTGGTCAAGAAACAACAGAAAACCTAATGTGATGTCCTAGTAGGAGTTACTGATTGCTACTTATGGAGGCTGCACAAGTGGTAACTTATGAAAGAGGGACCTCAACTGTCAACACTAGAAAAGCTAACTCATGAAAAACGACTAACATTTCCTGCAGCTTACACATTATTTATCCAAGGTGATATTACGCTAATCACTGAATGTTCAGTTATCTCACATAAACTAACACCGTGCACAATGCAGGATTCATTCACTGTTATTATGTCCGAGCCACGCGTTTGATCACATACAAACTCATAAAAAGATTTGCTCCTCAATAGTGAGAATCGGTTACACGACCTTGCAATTTTTGTTTTCGTCTCTATACTTTTTTTCAGACAACCCCTACTAGCTACTGTTAAGCTCAACAATAGTACGCACAGAACATGGCTGGCTCAGTTGTACTGGTTTGGTTTCGTTTTGTGCCAGTAGATTTTTTTTATGAAAAGGTAACCCATTGTTTTGCTTTCTCAGAATCGTCACCCACAGATACTACCGATACATATCCACAAGTAAAACATTCATGTCCATCACACCAAGGTCTGTGAGGTTACCATTGACAGCTAACTGGCTACCAGGAGTCATTTTCAGGTTTTGATGACTTATCAGTGACTGATAGATGGCAAGGAAGTTTTAGTACCGTTATATTGTTTTCAGAGCAAACATACTACAGTGGATGAGTTAACTGGTTTATAATGGCAAAGCATTTTTTCTTTCAAAATAGAAATAATGCCAGGATACCTGTTTAGTCTTTCCAATATCATGACAGCTACAGGACCTTGTCCAATGATACAATATACAATAGTCTATCCGAACACCTATCACGACTTGGCAAGCTAGCATAGCTAACGTTAATACACTTCTGAATTATAAGGATAGTGTTGATACCAGCAAGCTAATCCTTGCCGCTAAGAAAAGCTGATGAATGCTTACTAGCCAGATATCAAACGTCATCTCACTTTGCATGTTGACTAATGTCAAATAATTTTAAGGACCACCTGGATCCGAATTCTAAAAAGCTGAAAACTGTAATAATTAAAACTCACATTAGAATTTAAAATAGAATAGTTGAAGAGCGCTAGCTACCGTTAGCCAATAGCTAATTGTAATTGAGGGATTAGCTAAACCTTGAACATCAGCCGTTTCATTCCTCTGTCCAGCTTTGCGTCCAGAGAGACTGACCAAAAATGTAATATGAGCATCTTGACACACTTGCATCATTAGGTTTTGTTGATGTCATCATTTCAGAGTGGAGTGAACAAAAGATAGCAATGTTCGATGAAAAGAAACACTGTGTTAAAAATGTAGCCAGCGGTACACAGTAAACTACTAGGCCCCCACGTTACGTTAGCTAGCAGAGAAATTGGCATTGGCATCATAGTTCTTTTCTTGTAGAACATCGGATGATTTGCTAGGATTGCATAAAAAGCACCCGGCTAGGCATTTGGGCCGGTGCGTTTACCTTACAGCTGGTTCTCACAAGGACAGCCTCCCCACCCCGACCGTGCCACTGTGACCGGTTTACCCAGCTAGCTAGCTATCCAGGCCTCTGGCTAATCTCCATGGCCTGTCTTACCATTCTGGTAGAGGGGAGCAGATCCACCGTTCGGCGTTACGTTCATACTGTAACCGGCAGATGAGTTAAGATTTGTGAATCCAGGCGCAGACATTTCTCCTTTCAAGCCCTTTTTGTTTGCGGTGAAACAATGACATATGCGATTTTGTACAAAACAAGAAATCGTGTCACGAGACTTGAATTCCCATTAATATAGCCAGCTAGGCGAGCTAGCTGTAGCTTCCTCCCGACTGTCCGGTCGCACTCGGGATACGTGGGGCGAGATTTCATTCGCTGAGGCGATTAACTGAAGCTAGTTGGCTGACTAGTTCTCCAAGGCAAAGACAAGCAGCGCCACTGCACCCCCAGTCTCTTACATGTGTAACAAGGGATTAAAACTATTTACTGAGGAGGATATAATTTTTAGAAGAGACCTTTGAATAGACAGAAATCGGATAATTTCCCAACCAACTCACTCTTCTTAGTTGCAGCATCTTAAACTGGCAACATTAGTCTACATGTGAACTGTATTCCCGAGAAACCTTCGAACGTTGCTGCACATTTCCTGAGCTTTTTTCCTAATGTTCTGCATGGATACCGAAAAATGTAATATAACGTGTACGGATACAGTACTTTGTTCACCATAGGGTTAATTCCAGTTTTTTTTTAAACATGATTGGTTTTCAGGCTAACCTTACAGTTTGGCAGGTAGGTTTGTAAGTAATTGATTTATACAGTATGACACACTCAAGATACGGTGGCTCTTAAAAAGGAGCTGTTGTTTGGCATGTGTTTGAAACCTTTTAAACGACTCTGCATTTGAGAAGATCGTGTTAAAAATGTAACGAGTCCTTCTGCACTTTAGAGAATTCAAAATACTCCAGTACAATGGATAAAATCAATTTATTGCACACAAGGGATTTCATTTAATCTGGCAGCACTGCTGACCAGCTGACATTTATTACAATTGATTGTGATAGTACAAGGCCTAAATTAGATTTAAACAAACACTAATTAACACAGTACACCTGAAGCAATTTAAACCAGGTAAAAACAATCTTGGCCCTCATTGCTCACCTAGGCCTTGCAGACAGAGGATAAATGACAGCAATACAATTTCAGAAAAAACAGCTTCCATGGTTTCGATTTGAATTTGTTTCCTTGGTTTGTGTGTGGCAGAGTTGTGTTTATGTCAGGTTTGTCAGAGAGCATCTTGAGGTATCCTCGGCCGCGTGTCTGTGCATTCACACTCCTCCTTTAGCTGCGCCTCCTCCTTTTTGTGCTGACAGGTGGGGCAGCAGGCGGTGAGTCCCAGCCCCCGGCAGGACTGGCATGACAGCACGAGTTGGCAGCAAAGGCAGGTGGAGCAGAGTTGGTACTGGTCCCACGGTGCTCTGCAGTACCTGCACTCTGCACACAGGAGCAGTGGAGGGAAGAACAAGCAGATGAAGTATATGATCCTTCAACAGTTAAATTATAATTCGGTTTTATTTTCATAGAACACAACACATTTAAACAAGTTATTATGACAAATAAATTTGATATCTAATAATTGCATTTAATAGTTTTGTACTGGCACATTTTTATGCATTATGAATAAGATCCTATAACTTCAGAGTCCACATGAGTGATTGTACAGATGTCACCACAATATATTTACATTTGAACGATCTGGTATATCATTGTTTGACCTCACTCACAAGTTACGCCATGAATTTCATCATAATGATAAATTCTTACAAAAAAAGCAAATGATAAGATAATCATGTACAGGGTGCTCTCTGCTGAAGACCAAGAGCCACTCCAAAGCACCAGGGGATGTAGTTGCACTGACTAACCTGATATTACGTCACTGTTGAAGGAGATTGCATAGCGTTCATCAAACACAAACAGTTTTCCTCTGTAGAACCCATCAGGGAAGCGCTCCAGGTACTTATGAATGCCACCTTTCAGCTGATAGACCTCCTTACAAACATCCTGGGAAAACAACATGCAGGAGTTAGGGTTTCTGCCATTTTCACCTGCTTTCCGGGTTTCTCTGCATTACTTGGAATAACCCTTGGAAGCAAAGTATACACAGGTCTTTCCAAGTAACATAAAGGCAGAAACTCAAATATTGGTCTAGGACATGACACATGATATCTACTCAATCATTAAACAAATACAGGGTATCTATAAAACCACAATAAGTGTTTATTTTTACGTAATCAGCACCTCTGCAGGCCCCCAGCTGGCTTGGGGAGGTCATAAGTACCACAGGGTCATTATTGCCTTGCCAGTGTAGACATTTTGGTGATAGCATACCTGATACAAGGGCTGGTTGATACAGCTGGATTCCATGTGTTAGAAAATGCATCTCATGGAGAGTTAAGAGCAAAAATGTAAGCTATGTGTTTTTCAAAATAAAAAGGCAAGTTAACCAGGTAAGCATTTTACCCCAGAATATTTTCAGGTAGCCTCAAGTTTGGAATTGTGCTACTGCATTAAGTATGATTGGCTAAAAAAATGAATATGACAAATGTGATTAACTGCCCTAGCTGGGACCCAGGCATCCTGCTATGGGAGGCACGGCTGCCCCACCCCAAAATATGTGTATTTACTCTGTGTGCCACCCAAGACCCACATTTTTACACACAAATATATAAAAAGAATTCAGAACTCTACGGCATGAGGCATTCACATCTTCACTGTTGAACAGGCCTGGGGAATTAGGGTACCTTTGAGAGAAGGTAGGCCGAGCCTCTCTCACAGCGTATGCCCCCTGTGCAGTACATCAGCACTTTCTTATTCCGAAACAGCTCCAGGTTTTGATCCACATAGTCTGGGAAGTAGCTGAATTTCCGGATGTCAGGTGCCAAACATTTACTGAACTGCCCCTGAAAGAGAATCACAGGAATGGTTTTATTTGCACTGAGTTACGCTGACCTGTCCCTAAAAGTGATTCATTTAGAAGTGATGATGTCCTCCACCCACACACTGGTTGTAATCAGCTAACTCTGATGTGTCTAACTGCAGTCCTGGAGGACCACAGTACCTGCATGTTTTTGTGCTTTCCTTTCAAACATAAGCTAGGTGTGTGGACTCTTTCACAAATCAATGATTTAAAGTAATAAATTAATTGCGGAGACACAAGAAAAAACTCAGTACAGATTGATGCTGAAAGCAACATCATAATAACCAACCCACAGCAAGTCATCACAAGTAATATGATTTTCAGGTAGATACTCACTATTTTACTCTCATAGAAGTTCCTGCAGTCCAAGAGTACTGTGTCATTGCACGAGTCTCCTTTTGACAACAGTGCTTCCACTTCTTTGTGAAATTCCTCTGGCTCCAAGTGAACTCCTGAAACAGAACCATAGTGCTGTATCAATGAACCTTGAGTGTGGAATTCAAGTGTACATAAACACGAAGACCATCATGAGGCATGTTTCCTAAAGCCTGGCACAAGTTAGAGAGGAAGGAAACCATAGCAACAGCATCTACATAAGGACTGGAGATACTGGCAATACTGTGTTTGTCACAGTCTCCAGGATTTGCAATTCCTTCCCAGCATCCTGTTGCCCAAAATGCAAAGACCCATAAAAACTAAACCATTGATAATTATGAGTAACTAAAAACTTAAAATGGATTTTTTAGTTTCCTATAGGCGAAATGTACATATAATGTGGAAATGGGAATTTTTATGAATGACTGGCTGAAATATTTAAAAAAAAAAAGAGAGAGCAACTTTTGTTGAACAGTTATGCAGTGAAGTTGAGTTACTCTCCATTACAAATTGTGTGTGTGACTAGTGGGGCGTGCCTGACCTTCTCTAATTACTGTTACCTTTTCACAACGTACCTCTGTCACTTTTTTATTTTGTTAAATCTGAAGATGGGACTTCCAGGGATGTGAAAGGAGCATGGGAACCCTGTGATGAGGAAAAGTGCTGTCAGAACACTTACCTGCCTGCCTGAAGGATAGAAGGTCTGGGTCCACTCCCATCCTATCTTAAGACTTGTAAAACAGTTAGAGCCCCTTTCACTGCTCTGTGGAACAAGGAAAAAATAGACACCATAAATATCTTCCATTAGAGTTTGACGTGAAAATTATGGATTAGAGCCCAAACACAAATAGTTGAATGCTCTATTGTGAACAAACAAAAAATAGAATGCACCAGATCTGAAATGATTCAAAACATTGAAAAGATTTCATCCATAAAAATGTGTTAACAGACAAATTAACACACCTCTTGTGTGCATTACCTTGAAGTCTTTCTGAACCATTACCCTGAAGACTGGATGCGAGAGCATTGCCTGTATATACAAACTGGTAGCCACTTTAGTTCCTCCAACTGTCCCATTGATTCCCTCTACAGCCACTCGAACCTGCAGGAAAACAGGGCTGTCTTTATCATGAAATGTGGTTCATTAACTGAAAATGTTCAGTGTTGAATGTCCAGTTGGAGAGCGCAATATGCATCTTGAGTATGCATCTTGCACATGATGCATTTAAAGAGAAATGAGTCACTATTTGGAATCTAAATACAAATTGCTGACTGTATGCTGTGCAGAGGTACATGCATACGGCTGAATGTGTAGCTTCAGCAGTGACCATATAGCCCCTCAGGGCCAATAAAGACATGAGATTAGTTTACCTTGCCAGTGAGATGCAGCTTTTCACACAGAGCTCTCTGCCATGCACAGATGAGCTGGGGGTCTGGCAGCTCACAGTAACAGTAATACAGAAGAACTTCCCCTTGGCCCCTGAAGGATGGAAACATAATATATGTGTACTTTATGTACCATGAAAATAAAAACATCAGCAGCACTTCAACCACTTATGTTTCATATCATGCAGGTTAGGAATTTTGAATAGATGCAACTGTCGGTGGATTCCTCTTGTATTGAGGGCAATTTTATATCATGACATATCTTGGCCCATACTTTACTAGTTGATCTTCATCAACATGGCTGATGTCTGGTATCCATCTGGACATATCTACCAAGGCCTCTTCTCTTGCATGCTCCTGGGCTGGACTCTCATCCTCCATGCTACTCAGAATGATTTCCAGGATGGCTTCAGTGTGCTGAAGAACCACAGCATCATGGGTTCTGGACACATGCTTGTGGATGGAGCCAGAGTCTTCAAAAATCTGTCCGCAGCAATGCCACCGGGAGTGGCCTTCCGGTCCTTCAGGCGTGGCAATCTTCTTTGAAGCCACATATGCAGAAAATGCCTGCGGTGAAAAACATGCACTGACAGTTACGGTGATCTTTCACAAAACCTGTGATTGTGCATGTTGGTTCACAACGTCTTATTTTATTTAGACCTTGAAGAGCAATCACTATCCTCGAGGAACGTCAAGGGCATTTTTATTAGTGAAAAATCATACACACAAGAGTTGAAATAAAACAAAAATATTAAATTAACAACACAATAAGTAATGAAAAATTTACCCACCCTCCTCTTCGCATAAGTGTAATGTCTTCGTAAAGACGCCGAAAATGTTGGCTTAGTCTGTTTGACGATGCATTGGGTAAGGTTTTCAATGTCAATCTCACGAAATGGCACACTACTTTGCAAAGTTACATCGTCAGCGGACATGTTAGCAAACATGGACATATTTAAATGACTTATGTTATAAGTTATATGTTGTGGAAACGTCAGTCAACATCCAAGTATGGTACAGTAGCATGTACAAGCTCACTGTACTGTATTATTTCGGCTACTGTTCGTTTATTTATTCAGCCATTTTATCCACAATACATTGAATTTAGGAAACGACATGCTTTTTTTAATCATTGTGGTAACCTACAACGTAACAGAGAAATCCACTCTGAAGAAAGCTAAAGTTAACTACCAAAAATGAATTGTCAGACCTCAAACCATCAAACCGGAAGGGAAAAACTTAACGTTACAGCTACACATGCGTACACCAGTTCCGATTCGTCCTGACCCGGACGTATTTGTAGTAAAACCAGTGAAAAGACAAAATCTGTAAGATTCATACTCAGCCCAGTTTGGGGCTGAAGATGTATGATCAGCATTGGTATGTGTGTGTGCTACCGAAGGCAAAATTTGCGGAGTAATAATTTTGTTATACACAATCGTGTTATGCAATTTCAGTCGATGATTATGTTTCTATGACATTGATATTGAAAACAAGGCAAAAACCCAGTTTTGGTATGATACTGAAATACGTGGTCTGCATCAGTATCCTAACTGCTCTTCAGAGATGCATTTGTGTAGTGTGAATATGAGATACAAGTTTACTCAAGCTTCCATATATCCTACCAGTGCAGCATTTTCTAGATGGCATATTTTACTGGGGTTTAAATAGGGGTGAGGGTGGTTTTGTTGCTTTGTTGGAACTCTTCAATACCTGGTCGGTATAGTAAAACTGTCTAAATTAAACACATTATAACCAATGTGGCCATGAGAGTGGGTCTTGACCTCACCTTCTTTCTGACAGCACAGCTGTTTTAATCATCCCAGCTGCATGTCCAGTCTTCTTAGCAGGACTGCACATCCACACATAGGCTAATTACATAAATGTGGTGTCAAATATCTGATCCCCTCACAAATAGGGCATTCCTTTGATTGGAACATTGATCAGAGGTTTTATCAGAGTTTTTGCAGTCATCTTTTTGCATCGCTTACTTTAACATGAACCTTTAATATGGCCCTCCTGCTTTCACCCTAATGACTTGCAAAGTAGCCTCACACCTCACTATGAGCCTGACAAACTGTTGTCTCCATTGTAGCATTATTCCATACAACATCTGGCATGTTCTTTCCTAATAATGGCAAGTTCTGATGTCTGACTAATGATAATATTATGCATTCCAAATTTTCTGGTGGTTCATCTGAAATAACTTCTCTGGTGGTAACTTTACAAATAAGAAAACTCAATGGACCAACCAATTCTATCCTCATCAATCTGAAGGCAGCAATATGCATGCAGGCAACCATTTCCTAAAACAAATCAATACATGCTTTTTTGGGTAGATAGATCACATTCTAAGTGTCTGAAGTCAAGGCTATAGTATACCTATTGTTTGACCATCAAGCCTGAGACTCATGTTTTCAGCTTTGAATGCCCAGCTCCTGAAGTCTCAGCGTGCTGTCTTTTCCTTACAAATCTGACATGCAGATTTGGTGATTTTTAAAATAAAATGAATCTGAAGGTCATAGTAAAGACAGTCCCTCTCCCACTCCCTGTTAGATTGTCACATGGTAAACAGTTCAATCACACTTTATTTCTCAAATGACATGGCCAATGTTCATGACTGCACCCCAAAATAAACATTGCTTTCCATTAAATTATTTGCATGGATGTATTGGAGCAATTTATATTGGTTCTATTCAAATCCTGGACATATGCTAAATGAGAGCTGAAGGTGATCACATGAGACTCCAGGTGAATTGCATAAGTCTCAGACGGAATGTGTGAAACAGCTGGCTGCCATGTAATTACAAACATCCTGCTTTTTTGGCTCAAAAATGTTGTCAACGTGACATACCACCTGAGGGGTGTGCCATATATCTTGAGCCTCAGATATAAATATTGATGGTTCTGGTGCAGTGTATCAGACCTAAAACTTTGATTTCTACATTCAGAAAGCTTTTTGACAGGTGAGCAGTCAATATATAACAATAATAAATCAAAACTGTTTATGTTGTGATTTTAAAATGAAAATGCATTCACATTTTATTTGAGAGGCATTGATTGATTGTTCTTTTCTATTTCAAGCTACACAAAAAGATTTTGCAGCATTTTTATGGGTGGGTTTTATAATGGTTCTGATGATTAACTTCTAATGGATTATTTGCAGTCTGTGTAGTCTTCCACTTGAAACTGAATCTTAGACAATCACCAGTGACTGTCGTCTGCAGCAAAATGAAGGTCAAGGTACAAGTCAGTTTCTCCATAAATCTCCATAAACAACTAGACAATTTAGACAATTCCAGTGTTAACAGGACAATACTGAGTAATCTGTGCTTGTTAATTGCAAGTATAATCTTTATTGAATTGCATCTAGGGTTACACACATAATTGATCTTAGGATGGATTTAAATTTGACATTAAAACTAATGATAAGCACATATCTAAATTTTGATCCTGCTCTGATTCACAGGTTAAACGTTTAGAGGGCATCAAACTCAAAGGGACAGATCCTGTGTATGTGTAGACTGTGCAGATCCTTAATAAATCAATCAGATGTTTAGTCTCAGGGCAGTCAGAGCAAGACCCAAAAAAATCAACCACCCAAAAATTTAACCAAGCAAGTGAACCAATTACTTATTTTGTCAAACTTTTATCTAAACTGGTTTGTGTGATTGTGGACCAGTGACCAGCAAGATTAAATGCTGTGAAGTGTTCATATGATTGTTCACTCATTAAAATAATGTCCCTTGGAGGCATAAATTCTAGATTGTACTATTTTAAATAACTTTTACAGGGCAGTATGCTGAATGACAAATGGATTTGATGTGTATTTTTTTTTAAATGTGTGCTTGCTGTCTTCTCTCAGATGGCTGCTGTTATTTTCTTGCTGGTGGGGCTGCTGCAGTCTGTAAGTTTTCTTTACTATTACCCTTCTCTGCAACATCTGAGATAGAACTGTGTTTAGACTGCCATCTCAAATCCACTTTCTTCACTATATGTGACACTAGATCATATCAGTTAATTGCTGTCTAAACATAAAAAAACACATGGTAGCTGATGTTCTGGGCCATGTTTGGATGTGGAACAGATCTGTTTTTACATTATGGGCCATAAAATACAGTATAGAAAGAAATCAACCTATGACCTGGATGTGGAACATAAATTCAATCACTCCAGTGCCAACAGCAGATGTTTTATTTGTAGTAGGGGAGATGAGTGGCAAGAAGAGGCTACAGCTAGCGACCAGTCTTACAGAAACTTGTAGACCTTCTTCATTGCTGACTGTGATTCTTCTAATGTTTCCCTGATGATTTTTCTGATGTTGGTTTATTCTATGTGTTTTTTGGTACTTTTGTTGTTGTATTGATTTTTACATCATCATTTTAAAACAGCATGCCACAAAGAGTCTATTTACTGCTAGTTTAAATACCCTTGTAGTACATGAAATAGTCACATAATTGATTGCTGCAAATAAAAATGATTAAAAATTAATTTGATAAAAATTAGCTACCATTATTGTTGTTGATTATTTGAATACTTGATTTCAATAAAGCTTTTAGAGCTGACTTTAAAGTGTTGTGTATCTACAGGGGATATACAGCAATGCAAGTCCTATCAACGAAAAAAGTAAGGATTTCTTTCAACTTTGACAGTACATTACCAACAAAATGTAACATATGGTTGCCATATTCAGAAAAGTAACACATAACATTTTGAGAGCATATAAAATGTTAAATTATTCATGATATTTGTTTGATGGGTAGTTCTGGTGTGCAGAAGGATCTGTGATGCAAATTTCATACACAAACACAACACTCTCCCTCACACATACTGTTGTATTCACAAGAAATACTCAGAAAATATATGTATATACACGGTATCACAAGCCATGTATCGTAACCATTTCTTGTTTTCCATTTAGTTGGGGGGACTTCTGTTCATTTCTACGTGGCAAACCCTACAAGTATTGCAGGTCTGGTCAACCATATCAAATACTCTGATGTGATCTTAAATATTGGGGACGGCTACAACTCCCACACTGGCGTCTTCACTGCACCCATCAGTGGAGTCTATCAGTTCTTCTTCTCATACCAGAGCGGTCGAGGGAATCAGAGTAATGCATTGTTTCTAGTTGTCAGAGGTAATAAAGTTATTTGGTCTCATTCCCATGTTGCAAAAGGGTCCACTGTCAGTAACTTGACCACATACATGACTGAACTGAATAAAGGCGATACAGTGTATGTGATGCAGGATTTTGGTTATAGCTGGGCAGAACACTGGACACGCACCTGTATCTTTTCTGGCTCATTGCTAAACTAGTCATGAGCACCGTGCTTCCTCACTGGCCATAACAAAACCATGCAACGTTTTTCACCCTCTGTAATCTTTCTCTGCTCGGGATCACACTGTTTCTGAAGGGTTCGTTTGTGCTCCTTCATGACAGTCTCCACCTCCTGACACTTCAGTGTCAGTTTGATTGAAATGCCTTCTCTTGAAATCATCATTCTAAAACTGCTGATGCCAATTTATGCAATGGTCAGTGTATACTGTAGACTGGCAAATAATAAAGTTTGACTTGCATCATGTATGCTGACTCTGTTTTATTGTGGATCTAAACAGGAGAATTTCAGGATGGGTCAAGTAAGGAGTTAAATGTGTTTTTAGTTAATATTAGAACTTAAAATATCAGACTATTTAAATGAATCATGTAATAAGTTATATGTAGTGGAACCAGCTGTCAAAATGCAAGTACAATAGCAAGTAAAAGCTCACTGTACTGTGTTATTCCAGCACATTTATTTATTTATTTATTCAGCCATTTATTCACAATACATTGGATTTAGGAAATGACAACCTTTTTATCACTGAGGTAACTGCCAACATGATAGTGTTTCCATGATATTGATTTGGAGAACAAGTTAAAAACCCAGTTTTGGTACGATACTGAAATATGTGGTCTGTGACTGTGGCTCCTTGACTGATTGTTTCAGCCAAGACTGGGTCTCAGCCAAAACTTAGAGAGTAACTCTACTCTTCAGAGATCCATTTGAGTTGTATGCAAATCATATAGGACAGACTTTACTCAGGCTTCCATGTATCCTACCAATGCAGCATTTTCCAGATAGCATATTAGACTGTGGTTTAAGTATGGGGTGAGAGTGGGTTTGTTGCTTTGGTTTGTGAGAAGAACAGACCACAGTGGAACTCTTCAATACCTGGTCGGTATTATAAAAATGTCTAAATTAAACACATTATAACCAATGTGGACATGAGAGTGGGTCTTGACCTCACCTTGTGTCTGACAGCACAGCTGCATGTCCAGTCTTCTTAGCAGGACTGCACATCCACACATAGGCTAATTACCTGAATTTGGTAACAAGCATCTGATCCTCACAAACAGGGTATTCCTGTAAGACAATAAATTATTGATTTAAACTAAATGATTTCAACAAAAGGTGATTCCATGATTTTTTCCATTTCTGTGTGTTGATCTAAGAACTTAATTGTGTTTTCTAAAGTCCGTTTTTAATTTCCTAAAGCAAATGAATACATTCTTTTTGGATAGATAGATAGATCAGATACTAAGTGTCTGAAGTCAAGGCTAAAGTATATGTATTGTTCAACCATCAAGCTTGAGTCTCATGCTTACAACTTTGAATACCCAGGTCCTGAAGTCTCACATTTCAATGATAGCACCTGTGTTGTGTTTTCCTTACAAATTTGTTCTGCAGAATAAATGTGAAAGTCATAATTACATGACATTCTTCCACTCTCTGTTAGATTGTCACACAGTAAACTATTCATCTGTACTTTATTTAACAAACGACATGGCTGTGCATGACTGCACTCCAAAATATCAGTTGCTTTCCATAGAATATTTGGATTTCAGCTAAAGGTGATCACATGCGATTCCAGGGTAATTAATTCTCAAACCTCATGATAGCTGGTACATATTTAACTGCAAACATCCTACTTTATTGGCATGTAGTCAATCTAGACAGAGTAAATGTGGAACAGGGAATACAGTATTCAACTCAAGTCAGTAATTGATCTGAGGAGTGTTCCATCTCTCTTTAGCCTTTACTAGTGACGATATAAATATTGGTGGTCCGAGCCAGGTGTGTCAGAGATAAAACTTTGATTGCCACTATCGGAACATCGTTTGACAGGTGAGTAGTCAATATTTAACTATAATGAATTGAAACTGTTTTTGTTGTGGCTTTATAATCAACATGTGTTCACATTTCATTTAAAAGGCATCAATTGATTCTTGTTTTCTATTTCAAGTAATAGAAGCAGATGTTTGCAGCATTTGAATTGTTGGGTTTAATTATGATTCTGATGTTTGATTTCTGCTGGATGATTTGCAGTTTGTGTGGTCATCCGTTTGAAGCTGAATCTCACCAGTGACTGTCATCTGCAGCACAATGAAGGTCAAGGTACAAGTCAGTTTCTCATTAAATTTAGACAATTCCAGTGTTAACAGAACAATAATGAGTAATCTGTGCTTGTTAATTGCAAGTATAATCTTTATTAATTTGCATCTAGGGTTACACACATAATTGATCTTAGGATGGCTTTAAATTTGACATTAAAACTAATGATAAGCACATATCTAAATTTTGATCCAGCTCTGATTCACAGTTTAAACATTTAGAGGGCATCAAACTCAAAGGGACAGATCCTGTGTATGTGTAGACTGTGCAGATCCTTAATAAATCAATCGGATGTTTAGTCTCAGGGCAGTCAGAGCAAGACCCCAAAAAATCAACCACCCAAAAATGTAACCAAGTAAGTGAACGAATTACTTATTTTGTCAAACTTACTGGTTTATGTGATTGTTGACCAGTGATCGGCAAGATTATTGCTGTTAAGTGTTCATATGATTGTTCCTGGATCACTGGTTCATGTCTGTTTTTGGGACCCACTTACTAAAATGATGTCCCTAGTGGCAAAAATTCTAGATTGTACTATTTTAAGTTGCTTTTTCAGGGCGGTATGTTGAATGACTCATGGATTTGCTGTCTATTTATTTTTTTAAAAAATGTGTGCTTGCTGTCTTCTCTCAGATGGCTGCTGTTATTTTCTTGCTGGTGGGGCTGCTGCAGTCTGTAAGTTTTCTTACTATTACCCTTCTCTGCAACATCTGAGATAGAACTGTGTTTAGACTGCCATCTCAAATCCAGTTTCTTCACTGTATGTGACACTAGATCATATCAGTTAATTGCTGTCTAAACATAAAAAAAACACATGGTAGCTGATGTTCTGGGCCATGTTTGGATGTGGAACAGATCTGTTTTTACATTATGGGCCATAAAATACAGTATAGAAAGAAATCAACCTATGACCTGGATGTGGAACATAAATTCAATCACTCCAGTGCCAACAGCAGATGTTTTATTTGTAGTAGGGGAGATGAGTGGCAAGAAGAGGCTACAGCTAGCGACCAGTCTTACAGAAACTTGTAGACCTTCTTCATTGCTGACTGTGATTCTTCTAATGTTTCCCTGATGATTTTTCTGATGTTGGCTTATTTTATGTGTTTTTTTGTACTTTTGTTGTATTGATTTTTACATCAAGTCATTTTAAAACAGCATGCCACAAAGAGTCTATTTACTGCTAGTTGAAATACCCTATATAATACATGACATAGCCACATAATTGACTGCCGTTGGTGATTGCTACAGGGGATATACAGCAATGCAAGTCCTATCAACAACAAAGGTGAGGATTTCTTTCATTTTTAGTTAAATTCTTTAAACTTTTACAACTTTAACAGTACAGTAACAACAAAATGCAATGTATGGTTGCCATATTCAGAAATATAAATCACAGATGACTTTTTGTGAGCATATGTAATGTTCAATAATATATGATATTTGTTTGGTTTAAGGTATTGCTGAAGATGGTAGTTCTGAAGTTCAGGATCTGTGATGCACATTTCACACACAAACACAAGACTTTCCCTCACACATTCTCTTGCATTCACAAAAAAATATTTAGAAAATATTTAGAAAAGTGGCACAGCATTAGCAGAAATAACAAAAAAGTATAAATAATAAAATTTCAATAATAATAATGTGAACATTGCTACATTTCATATGTATATATATATGTGTGTGTGTGTGTGTGTGTGTGTGCGTGTTTGTGTGTATGTATATAGTTATGTATATACACAGTATCGTAAACCATGTATCGTAACCATTTCCTGTTTTCTTTTTAGTCGGGTGGACTTCTGTTCATTTCTACGTGGCATACCCCAGAAGTCTTGTGGGTCCTGCCAACCGTATCAAATACTCTGATGTGATCCTAAATATTGGGGGCGGCTACAACTCCCACACTGGCGTCTTCACTGCACCCGTCTGTGGAGTCTATCAGTTCTTCTTCTCATACCAGAGCGGTCGAGGGAATGAGAATAATTCATTGTTTCTAGTTGTCAGAGGTTATAGAGTTATTTTGTCACATTCCCAAGTTTCAAGAGGGTCCACTGCTAGTAACTTGTCCACATACATGACTCAACTGAATAAAGGTGACACTGTCTATGTTGTTCAAGCACATGGTGGTACCTGGGCAGAAAACTGGACACGCACTTCTATCTTTTCTGGCTCATTGCTAAACTAGTCATGAGCACCGTGCTTCCTCACTGGCCATAACAAAACCATGCAACGTTTTTCACCCTCTGTAATCTTTCTCTGCTCGGGATCACACTGTTTCTGAAGGGTTTGTTTGTGCTCCTTCATGACAGTCTCCACCTCCTGACACTTCAGTGTCAGTTTGATTGAAATGCCTTCTCTTGAAATCATCATTCTAAAACTGCTAATGCCAATTTATTCAATGGTCAGTGTATACTGTAGACTGGCAAATAATAAAGTTTGACTTGCATCATGTATGCTGACTCTGTTTTATTGTGGATCTAAACAGGAGAATTTCAGGATGGGTCGAGTAAACATTAAATACTTTTCCTGGGTTAACCTAAGGTCAACCTCGTTATGGGAGGTTACATGCTTCCTCTGTGTTTAATTAGTCGCTTCCACATTATTCCACTTATGATAATTTTGCAGGTAATACGCAGCTGTATTTATCATTAAAGGCTAATGACCTAATTGCCTTCTTTACATTAATTTCTATTGACTGGATGACAAATAACTTCCTGCACATAAGGTCAGAAAAAGCTGAAGTCCTTATCTTAGCCCTCGATCATATTGATCATATAAGTAAAATCCAGCTGTGTTTTAGCCACTTAGCTTCAAATACAGAGCCTGCATTTAGAGGCCAAGGTGTTTTTTAAAAAAAAAAAAAAACCTGAATCTACAGCAATATGTGAAGAAACAATCTCAGTCTTGCTTTCTTCAGTTCAGAAATATTTCCAAAATCAGGTCTGTTCAAGGTATAAATCCAAAGGGGACTCTACCTTTTCAGTCACCTCCCAAAAGTTCTGGAACCACTTCCTATTAAATATTAAAACGGCTGAGGATAATGGGGAACTTTTAAGAGATGTTTTGACAAGTAAAGGTAAAGTGTGTCAGTCTGGGAGAAAATAATGACTGAACCAGCACTAATTATGAATAATTGTGAATGGAGACGATCGTCTGCTCTTTTGCATTGCTCTGCCTGATTGAGAAAAGGCTCTTTCACAGCACTACAGAGCAGCTGAGTGCCTGTAGCTCATGCCTTTATCCTCTCATTTGTAAACAGTCATTTGTGGTGGCTCTCCAATTAACTTCCACTGTCATATTTAATGATAATGATAATGAATTGTAATCAATTAAGCCCATCCCCATTGCATCTCCTGGACTGATCTCCCAAACAGATGTGGCGTTTAGGACCTGAGCCAAACACAGCACTGTGCTCAGGCCAGCTCATTGTACATTTGAGGGGCTGTTCATTCATTAAATGTTTGCAGTACATGAAACCCAGAGATACATTGTTTTGGGTGGGGGCTGAAAAAAAAGCTGTGCTTGATTTCTGGGTTTGGATGAAATCCTCTCAGAAAAGGTTTTCGGTCACATCTCCAATGATCATCTACCCCACCTGTCCATGATCCTTTGTGGTTTTGGGGGATTTGAGGTAATAATAAGAAAATTACAACAATAATAACAACAACAATAACAATAATACTTCTAATATTAATCACAATAATTTACTTGTACTGCACATTTGCACATTGATATGTATTACAAACATTCTTCACAGACACAAAGCAGATCTGGGTCATTATGCAAAAACATTGTCCAACTATAGGATCAGCTGATAAATGTCAGAATGCCTAAACTGGGCCTTTAAGAACAACACTGGTTCAAATCACACCCTACTTATACATGTTCAAGAAATAGAATAGCTCAAACACCCTAAGGACCGCAGGGTTCCTGTTCCACTCTGCCAAGTCATGGAGGCCACCTGTCAGTGCTGCAGCCAGGGGCTTGTGTCGTGCCAAAACAGATCAACAGATCAGTCTGCTCCACCTACATTCATTAGTTATTCATTGTATAAACATGACTGTGCTCATTAGGTATACACTGGCCCTGCACTTTCTTTCCTGTTTGATTTCAGGGTTCTGATGAAACAAAATCAGAAAGGTAATGTGTTCCATTTGCTGCTCCCTACGGGCTGTTTAACCAGACTTGGCCAGTAGGGGGCATGCTGTTTTTACTTTTCTAGCCATCTGACTTGAGCCAACTGGGTACCAGCTAACTAAGGCACAGGTCAATTTCAGCTTACTGTAAATGCCACCAGGACTGGGTTACAAAATGGGAGACAGAATGCATTGTTAAAATACAGATAAAACATGTATGAAAACTGGCTACCACTTTTTTTAATAAATTGAAAAAATGCTGAAATTATCTATAAATCATGTTTTTTCTTATGTCTAAAAGTAATCTCATTTAACTTTCAGAAGATTTGGGCATCCATTCTTAACAAGTCTTTGCAGCTGTGTTTTATACTTAATGTTTAATTCTGTAACAAGCTCTCTGTCTCTGGGTTTAAAATTAGTTGGGAACACTTGAGGAACCATTAGGACAACAAATAACTGTTCATAACAGTATTCATTTACATTTCTCATTCAACGGATAATTTCATCTTAAGCGATTAACAGAATCATGGTATAATGACAATTAATATTACATTAAAACCAGAAGGAGTTTAAATCTTAATATGGCAAAGACACCAAATGCAAATGGGTAATTACAAACATCTGAACAGAGCAGACTATAAAACATTAGAAATCATAAAGCTGACAGAACGTAGGCACCACATGAGAGAGTGAAACAAACTGACAGACAGTTCTGAAAACTGAATGATTATTAGCAGTATGAGCAGCGACCTTAAATAAAATGTGCTTTCCCTGTGATGGTGAACTGCAAAAAAGT
Source organism: Albula goreensis (assembly GCA_022829145.1). Taxonomy (NCBI): domain Eukaryota; kingdom Metazoa; phylum Chordata; class Actinopteri; order Albuliformes; family Albulidae; genus Albula; species Albula goreensis. The sequence goes on from CM040757.1 coordinate 14,984,467, forward strand.
CATCCCTATTCAATTACATTCAATCACTGGCTTGTTTTACAAATCAACCGGTTTTGCTGTTTACAACAAGATACCATGATTAGTCCAATTCAGTCAGTAAATGTAACTCCAGTCAATTTCGTGTTGGGATGCTTCATTCGCTACCTCTGACCACGCCCATTCCCAGCAGCCTGGGAACTCATTTGTGACAGTGGTATTCAAATCCTGTCCTGGAGGGCCAGCATATGTGCTCGTTTTCATTTCCACCGATTACCCAAATAAGCAGAAACTGACCATTGGTTTAATAACAGAACAGTTCACTAGAATTCACACAGGCATTTGAATGACCTTTTATTTATGACATACTTTCATGTCATAAAAATAATAAAACAAAACACACTGAAAAATGTAACATCAATTCAATAGTTTAGCATATTAAAAATACAAGTGGTGTCAATATGTCCCATGGGACATTCTTTCATGAGAGAAAGGCACAATATATGGGGATATGGGAGGGGGGAAGGGGGCAACATTCACATGAATCAAGCAACATAGCAATTTTAAAGCTGCTTTTCAAGTAAGCAGCTCTTTCAAAACTGTCTGGGACCATCAAAATGCAATGAATTACTGAGAGAACAGCATGATGAATCAAAACAATGGTGCTTTACATTAACAACACACATTTGAAAGTAAATCTGGAGCAAACTCCACAAATATGAGTGGGGGAGAGGCATAGTGGAGGAGGTTTATCCACTTTCAGCTGTGGACTGCTCATATTTGGACTTCGATGGAGAAACAGAGAGGCATTGTCCCGTTTGGAATTACATTCAGGTTAGAAGCATTTGCCGGTCAAAGAGCACTAATTCTCTGAGGCCAGCAAGACTAAGAGGAGCTTACAAATGTAATTAGAGATACACAGTAATAAAAAAATAAAACACACATTCAGTAAATCATTTCATTAGGCAGGCCTGGACAAAAGCAGCCGTCAGTGTATGTAATGTATTATTATTGCTATTGCTATCAGAATGAGCTAAGATAATCCGCTCATTCAGAGAACAGGCCTGAGGCCTTCGGCATGGGCAACCCGTGAGGGGCGGGCCCACTGAGGTAGACGACTATGCCCATACTCAGACACAGCGGCTGTGGCGGGACAGGACCCCGACCGAGGGGAACATGTTGAAACACTCAATAATGCTGAGGTAACCTTTTTCCTCCTTTTTGAGGAAACATTATTCTCACTGTGTTAACTCTTTGAAAGAGTACTTCCGTTTCTAAGGCATATTCACGGCTCATCTGTTCGGATATTATTACAAATTTCTTGGATGTTACTTTTTATTTAAAAATTTGAGTGAACAACTGATATAGTCTAAAAAAGTGAAAATCAATTTTAATTGATTTAATCTCTGAAAAAGTGAGCCTTAACAGTACTGGATTATCAGTATGCTGTTCCAGTCGATTCCTACACAGTAGCCTCATCTTGAGGACTATTAACACACCATCATAACACCAATGGCCTAGTGTAATATACACCAGCAGTGATCCCCTATGGTCATGTAACAACAAACAGTAGTTTCCAGTTAATATGCTTACTGGCCTGAGGAAGGTTAGGAATGAGTAACAGCTCAGAAAATCTCACTTTTATGTTTAGTCACTTATCAGTTGCTTAAAGGAAAAACTCCTGAGCAACTTGCACAGCTTACAAAACATTTTTTCTGAATACAATCTGGTAAAGTACTTCTCTGATGGGTACAATGGCAGTGTCCCACCTACGATTTGAACTTACAACCTCTGAGTTGTGGTAGACAAGCCCAGTTCCCTACCAATTATAATGTCGTACATAATTAGATTAGAATTAAAACTGTAAGTAAAACAATCCCAACAAGCATTTGGGTTGCTTCTTGGGAGAAAGCAATGAGTAAGTATGCATTTTATATGTATGCCATCTTAAACTGCTGAAACGTACTTTTGTGATGGGGGGGACATACTAGCTTATCCCACATTCAGATGTTCAGCTGCAATGAGAATATCCACCTCAGCTAATGCGTGGTGGATACTCTGGCACATAATAGCTGCTGGGCATCACTCAGGAGAGTGCTACACAGTGGTGGCAGAGGTGAATTATCTGTCTTCACTGTAAAGCACCTTGAGTCCCTTTAAAGGCACTATGCACACATATGAAATCAAGTATTATTATTTTTATTATAAACAAGGTGAAGCTGATCCTGTGTCTGTTTCTCCATGGTCTTCTGCGTTTAGCGACCCACCTGTTGGCATTCCCACACAGTTGGCTGCTTCCTCCTCAGCCAGCAGCCGACGGTACTGCGTGTGGAAGAAGAGGACAAAGCAGCAGGTCCCCACGCTGCACAGACCAGCCAACACCAACACAGGCACTGTAGAGACAGCACAGAGAGAGAGCAGTGTCCTGAGATATCACCAGTACTGACACTCAGAGAGAACACAGAGAGAGAGCAGTGTCCTGAGATATCACCAGTACTGACACTGAGAACACACAGTGTCTGAGATATCACCAGACTGACACTCAGAGAGAACACAGAGAGAGAGCAGTGTCCTGAGATATCACCAGTACTGACACTCAGAGAGAACACAGAGAGAGAGCAGTGTCCTGAGATATCACCAGTACTGACACTCAGAGAGAACACAGAGAGAGAGCAGTGTCCTGAGATATCACCAGTACTGACACTCAGAGAGAACACAGAGAGAGAGCAGTGTCCTGAGATATCACCAGACTCAGAGAGACAACACAGAGAGAGAGAGCAGCAGTCCTGAGATATCACCAGTACTGACACTGACAGTGTCCTGAGATATCACCAGTACTGAGAGAACACAGAGAGAGCAGTGTCCTGAGATATCACCAGTGAGCAGTGTCCTGAGATATCACCAGTACTGACACTCAGAGAACACAGAGAGAGAGCAGTGTCCTGAGATATCACCAGTACTGACACTCAGAGAGAACACAGAGAGAGAGCAGTGTCCTGAGATATCACCAGTACTGACACTCAGAGAGAACACAGAGAGAGAGCAGTGTCCTGAGATATCACCAGTACTGACACTCAGAGAGAACACAGAGAGAGAGCAGTGTCCTGAGATATCACCAGACAACACAGCAGTGTCCTGAGAGAACACAGAGAGAGAGCAGTGTCCTGAGATATCACCAGTACTGACACTCAGAGAGAACACAGAGAGAGAGCAGTGTCCTGAGATATCACCAGTACTGACACTCAGAGACAACACAGAGAGCAGTGTCCTGAGCAGTGTCCAGTGTCCTGAGATATCACCAGTGACACTGACACTCAGAGAGAACACAGAGAGAGAGCAGTGTCCTGAGATATCACCAGTACTGACACTCAGAGAGAACACAGAGAGCAGAGATATCACCAGTACTGACACTCAGAGAGAACACAGAGAGAGATACAGGTCAGGAACACTACAGAGGGAACACAGACAGAGAGTTACAAAGTTACAGGTTAATCAAGAACAATACCATTTCACTGTTTTCCAGTCGTTCACAGTTGGTGGTGAGCATGTGCTCCTCCCTAGCCTTGCCTGCCAGGATTGTAATCTCTTATGGCTAGCAAATCAGTGAATGATAAACCCATAAATATTTCAGGATGCAAGCATGGTTTTATAACCTATGACATCATATCAGTGAAGGCAGGGCTGAAGAGAGCGTGGAGATTCAGATTCAGATGAGAGTTAGCTTTAAGCCCCATCTGGTATGATCAGTGGGAACACGCCAGAATCTCAGACTGTGACCAACACCACTAATCACAAATGACAGCCAGTGGCTCACTTGGAGGTTTCAGGCCAGGGGGGGGAGGGGGTGTGCGGTGAGGGTGCAAAGCCACAAATGGCACAGCCCTTATAATTAGCCATTAGCAGGCATGTTCAACTGCTAACGTAATCAGCATGTAGCTTCTTTTTGGCCAACTGTGGGTTATCAAGTGGTTTTTCCATTTGCTTTGATTACAAACTCTTAAGCCTCACAGATTCTGAATCCTAATTCCTAGTAAAACATATAGATCATTGGTTCCAAAACTTCCCAAGACCCATTTTATCACCAAAACAGCATTACATGTTAAAAAAATCTTCTTTAAAACACAGAAGCCCATGTTGAGGTAAATGGATATAATTTTCCAATATGACCAAGAAGAAAATATAGCTCATTATCTGTGTTGTGTATTCCATAGTGCAATTTGGGCGGGTGGGTACGTGAGTGAGTGAGTGAGTCAGTCAGTCAGTCAGTCAGTCAGTCAGTCAGTGAGTGAGTGACTCAGTCAGTCAGTAAATACATACATACATACATACTTATAAAAGTAAATGAAAGGCCAGCGATAGTCTTACCTCTCCAGCTCAAGGTCACGCCTCCTCCCACTGCACATGTGGAGAAAGGGGAGTCTGCAATTGGCTGCGTTAGCATCTGGAGAATTATGATGTAGATGATGGATTGGATCTGCCTAAAGAACACAAGAAACATTAACAAACTCTGCAGCATTTTCCTCCACGTCTCTGCGGGAACTTTAATTCATAGTTCGGAAAATTATCTCTATCTCCTGCCTCTTGCATATGCCTTTTAAGCCAATCACTGTGATCTTTTTTGTAATGAAATGGGACTTGCAGCAACTACTGCCATAGTGTGGCAGGTGGGCACCTGTATGGTCTATTGTTAAATGTTTTAGTATTCCAGTGTCCATTTGATGCCACAACAGCATTGGCCACAGCAAAAAGCGGACACCCGGAAACATCCTGAACATTTCAGAACTGCAAAAAGAGGTAGACTCTAGGAAGATTTTCAGGCAGACTGAATTATTAATTTATAATTAATAATTATTCAGCATGGTTATTTAGTGATATTTTTGAGGACAAAATACCGCATTGTATGCCTTTAAATATAAATGGCTGATTAAAAAAGCAGAATAGAAAGTTTTGTTTCCCATGCAGACTTTGTTAAAATGATTTTTAATACTTAAGTCATTCTAATGTTAAAATTCTTTTAGTCCTGCTCAGTGGTTACACTATAGCAGAGGTGTGTTATTACCCACCCTGATATGAAGAGCAGGCCGGCAGACGTTGCCTCTCCTACAGGGTACGAACACTCCACAGACAGCTCCATGGCAATGGGGTATATGGCGAACCCGAAGAATCCAAAGAGCGAGCATATGGCGGCCACGGCGGCTTTCTGATCACGCAGCTGGGACACCTGGAGAGACAGGACAACACACCAGAGGGGTGGAGTTATGCCACATTGTGCTGTGGTCTCTGTGGACTTTTGAATAGATGAACAGAGTCTGAATTCACTCCCTGAACTGATCGAATGTGAAATGGATGGGACCCTGGCTCAGGGTGGGGGCTGTATCCATATGGAGCTCACCACTGCCAGCGCGATGCAGGCCAGAGAGCAGAGACACAGGCTGATCTTCGTCGTCTCCATGAACTTCTTGGTCCGGTCGACGTAGATGCCCAGGAAGGCAGCCCCAACAACCCCAAACAGAATGAAGAGTGCTCCGCACAGACCGGCAAAACCCTGCAATGGGATGAGAGTGGGTTGCTTGGATACATAGAGCAGGGGTGCACCAGAGCAGTCCTCAGTGCGTATTCTAGCTTCTGGTGTGCTTCACCAATTAAGTGTTCTATTTAAGTCACTGACTGGCTTAAGAGTCCACACACTTTGTTTCAAAGGTTTACATTGGCTACCGATTGAAAGGAAACCCTCCCAGACTGGAGTTAAATCAGAAAATACTGCAGCCTGCCAGCACTGGACTTAAACCTGCAGACACTATGGCCCTCCAGGTCTGGAGTTAATCCTGCAGATGCTGAGACTCTTCAGGTCTGGAGCTAAACCTACAGACACTGCAACCCTCCAGGACTCGAGTTTCAGATTCCAAAATTGTTTTTTTTTTTGTGTGGACATATTCTATCAAAGAGAGAGAAGCAGCATGGATGCAGCTGTCTGATTCACTGCTGTGACCTCATGTACTGATGAAGGGGAGCAAGCAGCAGCTGTCAGTGTGCAGTTTAGATTGGGCGTGCGTTCTAGTCTGCCCTTCCCTGAGTAAATGGGGTGAATTCTGCAGCAGTGGGATGAGCCCATGAACATGATTGGTCGTTCCCAGGTGTGAGGCATCATGGGAGAGCCAGGGGAAGGGTCTTACGTTTGTATATCCTTTCACACACAGGATCTGCTCCAGCAGAGTAGAGAAGCAGGTGAATACTGCGATCCCTGAGCCGAAACACAAGAGCAGGATCAAATACGCCTTGTTCATCAGCAACTACAGAGGGAGAGGGAGAGGGAGAGAGAGAGAGAGGGAGAGAGAGACAACTTATACTTTTGTAATTACTTTTGACAGATTTTTGGCCTTAAGGCGACTGATGAAAATGCAAATGATAAAAACCTTTTTCCACAATGCTGAGCAATATATTGCAGTGTTGCATCACAACATGAACCAATGAACCACAGCAACATATGGAATAATGCATTGATACTTCATTGACACAAATTACAAAATGGGTGACATTTTATGTTATTGGGGGGTCCCTTGTACTCAGACCTCCCCATTTCAAATTCTGATCTGTGATCACTCCCTCCCATGTGGCCCTGGTATACCCCCCATTCTCACCAGTTTGAGCCCCTGGAGGAAGGGCTCTGAGTTTGAGCCCTCTGCACTGGCTGAGGGTGGAGATGGAGGAACGCTCTCCCAAATCCCCAGCGTTGCTAGGACACAGGCGACCACCGTAGGTATGGCGTAGATCCCCAACTTTAGGTGCAGGTGGGGAAAAAAGGTGAGAGAGTGAGGCAAGTTAGCTTAGTGTGAAACGCCCCTCCTTACGCACACCCAACCCTCTGTATGTAAAACATGTTCTCACCATCAATGGAATGTTATTCTCCTGCCCAACAATCAGGGGGGAGAAAATGTTAGCCAGCAGGAGTCCAATCGGGTTTGCTAGAAAACAGAAAAGCAGATGTAAAATATAGACTTATAAAATATCCTAAAATGCTCTGATACATTTTTTACAGTCGGTTAATCAATCACCTAATCCATGAATTTTATCTGTATAACATTTTGATAAAAATAATCCATTTACATGCAATTTACAATCAGATTGTTAAGAGATTTGTCAACATTCTAATCCACTTGTGAATTTTCTAATCCACAATATACTAATCCACCATATAAACAAAAACACAAAATTATTCCCCAGCCCCTAAATAGGTTGATTTTATTGGTTGATCTCCAATAAAGTAAAGGAATTCTACATATATATTTGTGGATATACAACTCTAAATGTGTTGAATTAGTGAATAATGACTCAGAATAAGAATTGCATTAGTTTGATGGTAGTCTTGACTCCAGAAACTCATCTTTCATAGCTGGCCACACAGACTTCAACACTATTACACCATATAATCATATACTTATCCTCATATGAAATAAACCTAGAAGCTCTTCCTAGCTCCAAGAGTGTTTGTGATGTAAACCCTGATGGGTTGTTTGCGATGACTTTATCCAACCAAGACCAGCAGGGGGCCTCCCTGCACCCTGACTCCCAGTGACAGCCACAATAGAGCCACACCAGAGAGAAAGAGGTGACCAGAGAGGCAAAGGGGTGGATTTTCTGTCCACATGAATGACTTGATACCAAAGAAGCAGTATTTTAGTTTCAAATACTTTTACATATGAATCACACAAAATGGAGTGGTTAAGTTTGGCTCAGTGGTAAAAGGAAGAAAAGGGTTTTAAAAAAATAACAGCAGGTATCCATCTTATTCGGTCCTCCACCATCTCCCACAGCAAAGAGCGGAGTCTGACTTACACATGGAGGCCACCATGTTGGCAGTGGCGCGCTGGTGCTGGGGGAACCAGAGGGCAGCCAACTTTGTGGGGGAGAACACAATGAGAGTCTGCGCCAGGGCACACAGTGTCTGGCCTCCCATCAGCAGGGGGAGGTAGCGCACCGTTACAGGCAAGAATGTCTGGACACTGAGGAAACGCAGGCCACTTCCCACCATGTTCAGCCACGCCCCCAGAATCAGCTGCAGGTCAGGAAACAACACGAGAGAACCAATCAGATACCACAGACCTGTGATGGTACAAGGAGGTTTCATGAACCTCATTATAGGTGGAGCTAGAATATAAATGCACTGAATTATAGCTGAAAGTCTTGAGGGAGGATGTGCCCTCTTCAGCCAAAAAGCCAATGGCAACATGCCAGACCTTCACTGTGTTAAAATAAATGTAAGGGAAAATTGTGTGTGCTCAACAATGATAATTGCTGAGGAAATTGACTGTAACAAAAATAGCATCCTACAGGGTTCCCCAGGACTGAATTTGATATCGACTGCTATAGAGTATGGGTGTCAAACTCTGGAGTGCACAGCTGGTTTCCCCTCAGTTTCTAAAGTTCCCTTTTTATCAGCAGCCACTTCAGACCTTGGAAACAGAGATGGTATAATGAGGTGTCATGAAGCCAAAAAATAAGCTGTGCTGCCACAAGCCATCAGGGATACACTAGTTTAAACCAATCATTGTGCTCTTCTGTAGAGAGCACAGCCTTTTAATTGGTTGAAACCAGTCACTAAATGTCAGCTTATTGTGGTTCGAATGGTGATGCAGTTCATGGAACCTCAGTCTCCCATTACTACTCGGCAAAAAGGTATGTGGACTCTTAAGTTAGGATGGTCAGGCAGGGATCATGATAAAATGGATGGAAGTGCAATAAGCTGTGAATCACTGACTTGCTTTGACCAAAGAGCTTTTTACTTTTTCAACAAAACATAATGACTACCTACAAACAGGAAGTTACTGGTAATATATTGTAGCCCTGCCTGTTTTGATGAATGATCCTTTATTTATCCTCATCAGTACTCTTAAGCCAATCAATCACTTAATCACTAAAGCACTAAGAGACACCAAAAGCCATCAGATGATTTTGTTGGAGTATAGGGCCCCTGCTATAGGCTGATCAGAGGGCAAACTCCACCAAAAGCCATCAGATGATTTTGTTGGAGCATAGGGCCCCTGCTATAGGCTGATCAGAGGGCAAACTCCACACTGAGACCATTGCATCTGCTGCAGGCTGAGACAAAGAGAAGGAGCACCAGTCAGACTCCATCACTCTGCCACTCTCTTTTGCTCTTCAAGTGCAGCAAGGTCTGCTGGTTTCTGTTTTTATCGTAAAATTAGCACCAATATAGACCCAAATGACCCCAGGTGAAGTGAGTTAACCAAGTAATGAACAGCCTTAATTGATCAATTAAGCGCTGAGTAACAAGAGAAACCCACATGCCCTGCGGCTGTCCATGGGCAAGAGTGAATATGGCTGCTCAGCTCTAGATGTTAACAGTGTAACAACAATTTAGAACAACCTTCAGAGTGTTCAAAAACAGTGACATCTAATGTAATCACATTTTTACACATAGGAAGTTCACAGTTATATTGAAAGTTCAGTCTTATTAATGATTTACACCTACATTTTAGGCACCAGATGATCTTATACAGAGAAATTTACACAGCAGACATTTGTAGACAAAATCCATTTATGCAGCTGGATATTTACAAATAAATTCAGGTAAAGTAATTTAGGTATCTTAAAACAGTGGTTCCCAATGTCGGTCCTGCGGACCCACTGTGTATGCTGGTTTTTATTCCAACCACAACTGCAACCCCATGCTTTTCATTATTAGAGAATAATTTGCCATTATAGCTACACATGTCATTTAGAAAAAGCTCCTATAGTCACATTGTGTTTGTGATTTTTGCAAACAAATAGAAACAAAAAGAGTAAATTTTTATACCTGATGAAATTATAGACTGGAGTGGATCAATACACTCCCTAAGTCATTGAACACATGATTAAGCTCCTGATTTTTTTCCTTATACTTAGTAACACAATGAAGGTTTGGCTCATTATAATTAGCTTTGTCTTTGAATCTTTCATTATCTACCAAATGGTTAGTTTTAGTGTTCATGTGTCCAGAATCACCACGGTCTTTAATGAGTCGAAACATTTTACTTGTCTTTATGCAATTGCCTGTAACATGGCACAATGTGAATACAGGAGCTTTTTCATGACATGCATAGCTATAATGGCAAATTGTCTCTGTAATGAAAATCATGAACAATTGAACAATTATGAACAATTAACAGCTTGTTAAGATTCTGGGGTTGCAGCTGTGGTTGGAATAAAAACCAGCATACACAGTGGGTCCCCAGGACCGACAAAGGGTTCAGAGCTTCCTCTCTGAGACCTGCACCTGCAACCTCTGGGCTACAAACCCAGCTCCCTGACAATTATATTATACTGCTGAGATGAGGCTGAAACGGTACAATGAAATTAATTTGGTTTTCTGATGGTCACTAAGCAGAACCTCCTGACAGGACGCAGAGAGGACAGAGCAGATGTAGGGGCCAGCCATCTGGTTTGTCCAGATCAGCAGTGGCTAGCCTTGGTCTTGGAAAGCCTCAGGGTGTACCGGGTGTTCTTGTTACTTAGAGCTTAACAGATCGATTAAAGCAGTGTTCTGCACTGTTATTTCACCTCACATGTTTTCAAGGGTCTAATTGGTGGCTAATTTTAAATTAAATAGGAAAACCAGATCCTTGCCCCCTCCCGATCCCCGGGACCAGGTCTCGCCACTGCTGCTGTAGACGATCTGTCAAATGAGACACCGAGGCCCTTAGATCATATCATTTCCTGCTAACACGGAACTGGCTTCCTGTATTGCGGCACACTTCCTGTATTGCACAGATAACTAAGGGAGATGTGCCAAGCTGTCACTCTAAGGGCACAGATTAACCATCTTGAATCAAAGCCCCATGTCAAAGAGAGGAAAACAAGTGGCTTCATATCTGAAAGTCCCAGTATTTTTTGTAACACAATGGTCTGTGATAAGCAGAGAAGGCTTCTGTGGTCTAGGATATTAAAGAAGCATGTATTTTCATATAGTACATGTTATTTCTCCCTCAAATTCCGGTTCCGGTTGAAAATATAATTACTAAATGTGGGCAGGTTTACTACAGCCAGTTTAAAAACTATAGTTTATGGCATATGTAAAATGTAGTTTAAAGGCCTTAAGTACAAAATATAACATTTAAAAACTGCCGGACTTACGCACAGACTAATTAGCTTTCTGAGTGCAGTTACCAAATTTAATTTTGATCAGAGCTGTAACAAAGCAGAATAAGATATAAAAGTCCAAATTCAGTTATTGTTTCTGTGTTTTATTCACCAGGTGCATTTGGTAGGATAGTGGAAAAATGGTTTGTCCTAAAATAAAGAGCACCTGATGTTTTCTACATCCAGTTAATGAGAAAATCAAAGGTGTTCTTATGAAATAATCATTCAGTGCTATAGGGAGGCTCATGCTTTGTTGCTGCTGAATGGAGTGGAGACATAAGGGTTTTATTGTTTTCATTCTTCCACCTTTTCCCCACCCTCAGCAAAACTCAGCAGCCCAGCACAGTCACTCTCTCCTCTCCCATCGCCTTAAGAAAAAGCCATACACTCATCACTCTTCCAGTTCACTTGATGACAAGGTCTTGCTTCTTTCCATGCTGCACACATATCACCAATTACACACTGCAGGGATTGTCAAGTGTGGAACTTTGGTCCAGTGGTCTAATCAGAGACTGATTTAGTCCTGGGACACCAGGAGAGATTCCTGGTCAGCCAGGAGTTGCTGCTAGAGAGCAATGATTCCAATGATATTAACCACCTTAACCCCTATTTTTCCTGTGATGCTGACCCAATTGTTGCCTCACCAATGCGGACCTCTGGCTTGTAATGGTGTTGCTGGGACTTGAAAACACAGCTGTGGGACCCTCAGCTGCACCACAAACATGTGCCTCTGTTACATGAGCCAACTGGAGGCCCGAGGTGGGAATTTCAACCTTTGTATTTCAAAGTGTGAATGCAGGCACAACATGCAGACGCAGCAGCTGTGGGGCATACTGAGGCACAGGCAGTCATGATTACAGCATGTTCTTACTGTGTCCTTCAGGCTAACAGCTTCAGCAGGCACATGGATCAGAGCTGTGTGTCATTCACTAACGCCCATCTCTGGGAATGTGTAACTGAAGCATTTAAAACTGCAAGAATTCATATCTACCACCGATTTTAAAACACTCAGCAATTAATTTTTAAAACATGAACTCGCCTGTTATTAACTTGTGAGCTATATTGGCAGATCGGTATTGACATGTACAATCATGTGTTGTTGTTTTTCTTGTCTGTTTGACAAATGTTTGATTTTTCTAGCTGCTTGTTTCTCTGGCCAGGCATCATTTCAAAAGAAATGTAAATCTCAGCATGATTTGTCAGGATAAGTGAAGGGTGAATAAAAATAAATATAAACTGCTGTTCTGTGTGGCATGATGACTGACAGCCTGTTCTTTCCATTGTTGTCTTGGTAACCAGGCGATCAGATCTTGAGGTCTTGAGATACTCCCGAGTTACTATCTGAGAGCAGCTCTTCAGAGCAGGTCCTCACATGGGAATTTCAGATACGTAAAAAAACACACACTCCGTTCTAGTATTGTTCAATTTGAGAAATACACTTCTGAGCAACAGTGCAATCCACAAAAATATGTTCCGCTGCCTGTCAGAAAACTTCACCAAACTTGAACTTTTGACAGAGCACACCAGACCACAGTAGTCAACTAATAAACTAATTCCCTCAAGAATGAAACAGATTTTTACTGGCCTTATTTAGAGAGCCTTTCATTTAGTTGCATTGATTTATGTTTTCATGATTTACATTTCTATATTTCTGTGAATTGCTAAGCACTATCCGCACTCACCGTGGTTCCACCAACAAAATTAAACAAATCATGGACTGCTGTGTGTGTGTGTGTGTGTGGGGCTGCTTCTTTGCTATGTGTCTGAGTCTCTACTGCTGCACTAAGCGAGGGACACAGAGGCTCAGTCCCTGGCTGAGATCCTCTGAGAGTGGTCTTCAGAGGTGTGCTGGATTCGACACGCCTCTACACATTGTAATTTATGTTTGAATGTCACCTGAAGCCACATTTCTCCTTAAGACCGCCTTCACTGAGTGGATGTATTTGGGCAGTAAACACTGATTATGTCCTGAAAGTGGGAGAGCTCACCACTCTGAACTGCACAGCTTTTGGAAAACTGACACTGGAGAGGTATAACCCTGGAACATCATGGCTATTTCAGTTTACTTTGAGAGGAGCAAACTCAGTTCAAGGTTCTTAACCCAGGTCCTTATCAGTCTGGGCTTATCAGAACCTGTAACACCCTTCAGTCACAACCCCCCAAACAACTCACTGAGATGCGAAGTCCGAGAGTGTCCAGCATCCATGTAGTGATGAAGCAGAGGGGGACGGCCACCACCATGAACACCAGGGACAGCCAGTTCACCTGGTCCAGGGTGGCCCCCAGGAACTGGGCCGTCTGATCGGCCACCGGGGCAAAGCTGAGCCACAGCTGGGGGGAACAGGGACACAAAGAGGGGACAGAGTCAGTCTCCTACATTCTGTGCTGAGGGTTCCTGAGGGAATCTGATTGTGTTCTGAGGGGGTCCTGCATTCTGTGCTGCTTTCTGATTGTCCTCAACCATGTTAAAATAAAACCATACAACATGTGGCTAAGCACAGAACGTTGTAGGCAGCACAGACAGACAAAACTCCCAAGACTAAGACAGGCAACAGGGCCAGTCCTGGCCCATTTCTTGACCAGAACTAGGCCTGTCTTTATTTTCCATTTTGCTGTTACATGGATTGCTTAAAACTCTTTCAGACACAATCAAATGTACTCAAATTTCTGTTGTCCTGTGAAGATAATCATTGCAAATTATTCATCACTCCATTGATAAGTAATTACAGAATCAATATGTTTTAACTTTGAAGGTCATTTAAAATGTCAACAAGAATATAAATACCTTAAAATTGTTATTTTTGGTTATTCCTGACTATGACTATGAATCACATGGTTCTGGCTGAAACAGCACTTTTTGTGCAGCCAAGCTTCACGTGATAGGAAATCATGTGATCACATGACAACCACAACCAGTACTCTTCCTCCAGGCAACAGGCAGGCTGAACTCTTTCAGTGCTGTTATGTCACAGGAGAACCGAAATGCCAGAATGAATTCTGACATGATTAGTGTGAATCTGTAACCACGTAATGCTGCAATACCATTAAACCTGCTTCTATATATTTCTATGCTTCTACCCTTTGCTTTCACACTATAGACGACACCATTCACATGTTGCCTATGTGGTTGGAGGAGCAAGGGATCAATATATGCTCAGTTGACAAACCTGCAACTTCCTGGCCAACCTGAATGGAGGAAACCGGAGAGCAGTGAATTTGACCAACATAACCCAGAATTTTCCCTGACAAGACTGAACTAATTGTTGCCTCGATAATGTATTATGCATTATTATTTTAAACAGTTTTCTATCTACTTCTAACAAATTCCTTGCTAATTGGTGCAACTGCACCCTATTGGACATGAACCTGCAGTGCTTGGGTTAAAAATCTTTCACAGTATGCTACATTACCACCTGAAAATAAAAGTCAGCCAATATGACCACTGTCTGTTTTCATCAAAAGATTAACTCAATTGAAAATGCTGTCAGACTTTTTGGGTAACAAGACATTCAGAGCTTCAGTTCTGGAAACAGATGGGAAATGCTTATTGGATTAAATTCACCTTCAATTATGTAAAAGCGTTACACACAGACCTCTTCATCAGTCATGCTGGGAATGACTGTGAAATCAGACAGCTTCATTACCGCAACACTGAAAATAAGTGAAAGCTGCTCCCAGAACATTATGGACCTGATGTGTTTGGTGATTTTGTACAATCATTCTTATTTTTCTTCTGAATGCTGTGTTTTTTTTTTTTTCAAACATTTTCACAGGTTGCATTAGGCAAATTATCTGGTTTTATTAAAATGTGTATCATTATGTCATTTGAAATTGAGAATGCATGAATGTTGAAAAAGCAACAAAGTATCACAGCGGGACTTCTTGGCAGGTCTGAAAAACTGGAGTATAAATGATTGCAGGCTGTGGATTAAGACAGATAAACTTGTTAAGCAATGTTTCCTGGCAGTTATTTGGAGATGCTAGATTAGGGCAGCCATCTTGAAAGAGCAGATCTGCAGCTAATGTAACAGCAGTGTATCATAATGGTTAGGAAGCAGGGCCTGCAGCCCAGATGTTACAGGTGGAAGGTGGGGTACTGATGTTGAACCCTTGAACAAGGTACTTCACTTGAATAGCTTCAGGAAAATATCCAGGTACAAAAATGGATTTTTTTCAAAGGCCACACCTCACTCATTCCTTGGCCTACTGACCTGAATACCTCACTACGCTACATCTGAGACTGAAGTCCAAAGTTCTAAAGGAAAGCTGAGTCTGTTGGTTCACAACAAAAAGAAAAATAAAATGCAAAAATGAGTGAATGGAATTTCATCTTCATGCCCTCAGATTAAGAGGACACAGTTTGTGTCTTAGTTTGGTTTCCTAATGATTTATATCCATGAAGCAGCTCTTTTACATTACTGAACAATGGCTGTTTTTTCTACCCTAAGGCAAGCCCAGCCCTTGAATTGTTTTTTCTTTCTTTAACAATGCACGTGTGACAACAAACGACTGATTGTTCCGCACCCCGGGAAACAAGAACACTCATGACACCAAACTTCCTCTGAGTGTACGAGGCAGGTCCCTGACCATCGCGTGCTCTGACAGATTACATCACGTTCTCATGTTGCCCTTTCCTGAATGGTGCGAACAGCACTTTTTCCACCAAAAGGGCGTTCGCTGTATCTGCACATCCTTCTGTTCTCTTGACCTGTTTACTTTTCCAGTAATAAAAGAAGCAGCTTTCTGTGTATGAGGCTCTAGAATGTCATTTGTAACTCTGTTTCAGAAGTGGCAGAAAGTTCTGTTAAGATGTTAATTATGTAGCCTAATTTGTGATTGCTGCACTGTTTTTATGGGCAAATTTGGGTAACAGATTCTTTTTTCTTCAAGCTTTATGATGTGTGCTACCTATACCTATAACACAATTTGTCCACACAACTTAGTCCACTCTCTGATGCTTGTTTCATGACATGCCATTTAACAAATGTGTGCATAATGTGTGTGTGCAGATTATGTCCCAGTATCTGGTGGATGTGTAAAAGAGAGATAGAGAAAGAGAGAGACAGATAGAGGGAGAGAGAGAGAATCGTGGCTTGCATACTTTAGACTCTCCCCCACAGGTGTATAATGCACTGCCTGAATAGACAACAAGTTCTGTCTAGACACAGCCGAGTACCTGATCACAGAACAGGGGCACTGCAGACTCCCTGAAAAAGGAGCACATCCTCATTACAGACACACTATGAATCACTCATCCCAAAAGCATGTCTGAAAAGCTGAAAAGCAACAAAAGACTTTCATTATCTCGGGTTAATATCTGAGAGGGCCTAAGGGCTGCCTATAGTCTTTGGGTCAGGGAGTTGGTCAGAATGTAAGTTTTCCTTCCGAGCTGAATTAGCATACATCGCATGCTTTGGTGAGCTTTGCATCCGCCATTGTCCATGTGAGCATGTGTGTGTGTGTGTGTGTGTGTGTGTGTGTGTGTATGCACACAGATGTGGCCATACTGTATGTGTATGTGAATATAAGTGTGCACGTGTGTATTTGCCTGTAAGCTAGCTCACCAGCCAAAAGCAGTTTTCTTTTCATTTCTGTGTAATGTGACAGCAGTATCCCTGGCCTGGTGAGCCTGTTCATATAACTTTATCTATAAAATTACAATTTAAAATAATTTACCCTTGACATTAAATTTACACACACACGCGCGCATACACACTCTTGATTATTAAGCCTCTGCTACTGTATTGTCCCACTTTTATTTAAAGTTGGTTTACATAGGCAGTCACATTTACAGAGAAATGTTCATTGTCAGTTTCCCATCTTGACCTCAGTAAATGTGTGATTCCTGCCTACAGCAGAAAGTGGGTCTACGTGTGGCATCTCAGCTCCACCTGTGGAGTGAAGCTATGCCCATTTGGAACACACTGCTGGAGTGAGCTGTCAAGTTTCCCTCCTTCTCTCCGCTTTCTTTAATGTGAATGACGTTGACAGAAACCCCAAAGGAAATGCAACTTGGCGTTGAGAAAGTGTATATTAAAATATTTTCGGTTACTCTGGCAACATCTCTCTCCAATTGGGGTGAACTCTTGCCACAAATTGGATTAAAGTTTTAAAATCAAACAACCACTATGGCAGTGACATTCTACTACGCTAAGTTTATCCATCTGTATAAAACGAGTATCATTCTGGGCTTACTTGAGCAGGACGTATAAAGGGTTACTCCCGGAGAGCCGGTAGTAGATCTGAGTCAGAACTAGAGATCGCTTGTGTTCACAAATTGCGAAAATTAAATCACATAGGCCTACGCCCTTCAAATATAAGCACGTCAACCGGTTGTTATTTAGCTAGTCAGCCAAATGTAGGCTAGTTAACGAAATACGATCGTTTCAAAATAATGGGTTACATACCATTGCATTCGAACAGTTGAGCATGCAGACAACTGCCAGAATGAACCATCTCCGTTTGTAAACTTTGAATTCAACCACCTTTCTTCGTGTCTTCATTTTTCTGGCCAGTGATCTCTACTTGTTTGCAGTCGAGATCCTCCTGTGTTTCCATTCCTTGAGTAGCCTTGCCGAAACTTCAAGAAAAACAATTGACATGAAAAACTTTAACTAGTAAAATATCATATTTTCCATGTCTATCCACCTTACTACCGACATCTTGCAACGTTTTCTCCAACTCCCCTTACTCCTTAAGCAAAGTGAAAATGGAAGGACTTAAGGTTTTCCATAACATGTAAGACTCAGCCGGCATCACAGCGTGGAGACAAATGACCAGTGTTTGCTCGATCATGAAACTGGATGGGGCGCACTGCGTCCCTGTGGTCGTTCCTCTGTGACAATTGTACAAGCCAGCCTCTTTGTCTCGCCCAACGTGACTCCACTCAAAATGCAGTCATAGCGCCTGTCGTGTTCAGTGTTCTCCTGGAGGGTCTGGAATCCATCCATGATCCTGACGCTGTTTCAGCTTGAAAATGAGGATATCTCTTCCTGAACAAGTCGGTAGCATTTTAGGATTGTTTTTCAATACCGATAAACACCAGCAGTTATCTTTATGTTAAATATGGCACATACATTATATTAATATTGTTAAATAAGAATTCAGAGATAAATGTCTCATTAAGAAGTGAACTAACACTTTGATTAAGTCGTAGATCAAAATTAATGAAGTGTACCCTTCACTCTCCCAAATGACACTTTCCATAATTTCGTCAATCATACCTCATTATGTGAAATCAAAGCATTTTATGCATGCGTAACAACAGAAAACTTATGAATGAACAAACTGAGCATAGAAAAAATGTGCTGATATGCTTTTGGTATCCCATCGATTCCAGGCTATTTCTGGTTGAAATGTTATTTTCGTTGAAGATTATGCGTCATCAGGAGGAAATGAAATATCATAATCTTGATAAATAAATCCTTATGGATTACAGGTCTGATGATCACCTATGGTACATTTATTCCTCTAAAGTTTTCAAAAGGAAATTACTTTTTAAAATAATGCAATACAATAAAAGACAACAACAATTATTATACTTCTACTACTAATAATAATAATAATAATAATAGTCATAATAATCATCATCATCATAATAATTCCATCCTCATATAATTGTACAGTACCCACATGAATAAAGACAATGGACGTGAACCATCCAAACTCAAAGTGGGTTTTTTAAACAACACAAGAATGCATTTAATTTAATTCAGGCTTGATTAAAAGGTCAACAGATCTGATTGTGTAATTTGTCACTTGTCTGTGTTGTTTGTGTAATGATTTCTGAGATCAAGTGTGAAATTGACTGCCTACAGTCCGTCATTATTGAACGAAGTTCCATGAACCCTGTAATGCAAGGAGCTAAAATGAGCTGTCAGTCACTGACTTGTTTTAAACGATCCACCACAAAACGCAATGATTGGTTCAACTCAGTCATGTACTGGTAGCATGTGGCAGCTCCAGTTATTTGTGATTTCATGAAACGTCATTCTTTCATCTCTATCTACCCTTGAATGTAAGGCTCATGAGCTGAAACGCATGGTGAGGAGTTTGTATGTGTCCTAGCCATGGTGCCAAAAACTACTGTTTTTAGACAAGCCTGAAAGACAGGTATTTCCTGTCCTACTGGTAAATCGATACATATCAGCGCACAGTATGCATCACTTCAATAAAGAAGTGATTAGAACTCACTTTGTTCAACATTTATGTGTGACAGAAAGTCATGAGCCACAAATGAAATAACCAGCATGTTTGCATGCCCGTGTGCATAGGCTCAGGCCTTCCTTAGAGATTGTATTTGCAAGCATCCATGACATAAAATATATTCAACACATTTGCTCCTGAAATAATTTCTGATTACACTGAAAACGTAACCTTGAGTTTAATAACATAAAATAATAATCTAACATAAAAAATGATTGAAAATCAATTTTATGCAAGTAGGGGTCCATCATATAATCATTCTAGGAAAATGAGATCACAAAATGTGATATTTATTTAATCTTTATTGCCTAAATGAAACTTAAACAAAAGCAGAATTTTTGACTAAAATAAATAATACTGCCACTTCAAACATGCTATACATTACAATGACCATAATTGCTTATTTTCTCACACAGGGTAGCTTAGCAACTGAGGTGGATACATAGTTTAGCAGAACATTAATAACTTTTTCAAACAAGTTAAAGCTTGATTATATTTTAAAAAATATGAGACACAGCTATCTTAAACATAAATTACATTTCCATTGTTAAAAGGAAATACTCCTTTGCAATATGTCAACCACATGTCCTTCTTTTCACAGCTTGTCTCGAGTTCTAATTTTATCGGTAAACGCTGGGTTGAACGGCGTTTAAAAGATCCGGTGCGGTTTGTATTGAGGAAATAATTTAAGTTGGATGCCCCACCAGCCCTCCCGGATAAAAACAGATGTCAGATGGGAACGCGTGCGCGGATTTCACTGTGGCCGGAGCTGTGGAGCGTGGCGCGGCGCGCACATCACATCAGGATTGAGTTTTACCCCTCGGGGGCAGACTGCACCGCTCCGCTGCCGCGTGGCGTGCTGCCAAACGTCTGAGATCTAATAGCAGTATTATCACCACTCACTGAGGCACCGTGGGACGAGGGAGGCGCACGGCCCCGGATATGTGAGAGAACGGCTTTCTGTTTTCTCCTTAACTGTTTGTGCACAGAGTCTGGATTAAATGTATTTATACAGTGAGTAAAAACGCTTTGAAAGGAAAATATTTACGGTTTAAAAAACTTAATACAGGTGCCATGAAAGAAATACCAAGGTTTATCATAACTTTCTTTACATTACATTACATTACATTATGGCCATTTAGCAAATGCTCTTATCCAATATAAGATAAAGAGAACCTTAGATCTGTGTCATAGTTAGTCATTTTACTTTTCAGTAAAGTTAATTATAATTGACGATGGCAATGCAAGCTCCTAGCTTAAAACAGCTGCTCTTGCATGCATACAGGGCCTCTGAACTCTATACAGAACAGAGCGGAGATTTCATTCAGAACTGTTCTCTGTTGACAACAAAAACCAAATGGTGCTTCCCCAAATTCCTCTGAGGGTCTGAACGAAAACAGAATGCCTTTCATAGCTTATAGCTGTTGAATGTTGAAGCCTTTGTACTATATGTCATCATGCTTCTCTTTCTGCGATAGGGACATAAAACAGGGCACATTTTCAAGTAGAATGCCCCAACATTACAGTGTGCTTGTAATCATGGTCTTATCTCTGTGTGCATTGAGTCACCACATGGGGCATGAGCTGTATATACACAAAGCATAGGAGGAGAAAAATATTTTTCCTTGTGACGGTCTTTAAGTAAATATAACTTGTGCAAAGGCTACCCTTACCAAAGAAGCCTTTGTTTCACTGTGGGAGAGATACCAGTTACATGCTGACTCCCAGTCTTAAGATGTTGGTTGTTTTTCTTGTTACATTTTTTCTGTTTTAAGATAAGCAATCATGATCTTTGACCTGTAGTGGCCCTTGGAAACAGATGGCAGCAGTTAAATGTTTTGATGTTTTGAATATTGCTGCCTCAAGGTAGAAAAAAGCTTTTCTTGAAACAGGAAAAAGGTGGATTTGTGCTCTTAGTTATTTAATTAGCTGCACCATTTATGTGATCTGAAATTTTACATAAAGTGTATTTAAAATCTTGCGAAGGGCAGCCAAAGACTGTTCTTACATCTGTATCTGAAAAGTTTTACCATTGTGTACTCCACATGTGATTTGGGTTTGGAGTATGCAAATGATTGGCTGATTGAATCAGGTTAAATGATAAAAACAAATACTTGAATACACACCTGGCCTCCAGGGCTGAGTTTGCCTGCCCCTGACTGTGAAGGTATGATCAACAATCACTTTGTAATTTACAGTTAAGTAAATGGTTTAAATTGGTGCGCACATGTTTCCCAAAGAACAATATCATTCATTGATAATTTTGGAGTAGGTAAGAGTAGAGAAATAGTGAGGGACCTTTGCTAAAATCATAGAAGCTGCAGGTTCAAGTTTCAAATGGAGCACTGTCATTGTACCCTTCAGAGGTACTTCAGGAAATTTCCTGCTACATAAATAGATAGTGTGTAAAATGAGTTTGTGGTCATTTAGTCTGCTAAATGATTGCAATATAGGAAATGTGGTGAGAGATGATAATCTTTCTATTTTCATTGTTACACAAGAAAATGCAGAGTGCTGATCTCTTATTCATTTAGCTTCCTATAGTACTGTCCTTAACACAGTAAATATTTCAGAAATGTTAACTGCTTTGCAAAAGTGAAACAGCACCACACAAACATTGACTCATATAATATTAAATATCATAAATGCAAGGCCTGGTCACAGCAAATAACACATTCCACATTTCCGCTCTTAACAAAATCAAGAGAAACTCTTGTGATTTACATAGGTGAATTCCAAATGTTAATGTGCCTCTCAGAGTTTACACTGGTAGTCTCAGACTCGATGAGATGGAGAGCTGTGTTTTGCTGGTTTTTACTCCAGCCTCTTATCCTAATTATATAATAATTGCCTTATATGTCATTTGTATATATAGCATTTTCGATAACAATGATTGCTTTTATACTATGCTTTCCAGAGAATTTGATGCTATTTCTCCATTCATGGTTGGTAGCAAACTATCTTACACAATATTTGGTTCATGGGAAAATGGAAACCCCGAATGCAGCTGTCAAAGGCCTGGGATGTTACAGTATCAGGCTTGTCTTATCAGTTTTTAACTGAGGAAAAACAGATGGCTCAGATGTGGAAGCAGGACTTGCTGGTACTGCATGTATTTAGTTTCCATTGTGGGTGACCAGTTGGACAGACAGCTACATAGGCACCCATATGACTCATCCTAACATCTTTGTAGTATACATGCCTAACAATATGTGCCATGATTTACATTCTATCATATATCTGAGAAGTGATGTAGCTTACCTGTACCTAAGACCACAAAAAATGAGGGAGCGATATTTCTCGCTTTGTGAACTCCTACATCACTGCCTCCATTATATGAGTAAAATCTGTGAGGTTGACTGAAGTGGGTATTTTAACAAGGATGATCAGCCTTGAATTTATATATTTATTTGGTTTTGATGGAGCCCCAAACCACTGCGATGTATTACAGAAGACAATGTATATTTCCGTTTCAATTTAGCCCTAAATTGAATGAATTGAAATGGAATTGACCTTACCAGACTGTGGTCAGTGTCAATTTACTCCAGACAATTCATAAATGTAAAAATTCCCATCATGCTCTATGATGATTTTTCAGTTAATTAATTTCCATTTCATTTCTTGAATTGACTGACATTGAATGGAATTGACTCTTGTGAAGTTATTCACAGAGGGTGAGGGAAGGAGAGAAAGACACTACTATGTGTTATAAAATAATGCACAAATATAAAATCATTATAAATTCAGTTTAATTTGCAGAAATGTAATCATACATTTGTGTATTTGTAACTTTTTTGCTGCATGGCCCTATTCGTGTATAGTTAATAAGTACATTAGTGTATTAAAATCCATTAAGAACATAACCAGAAACTGTGGGTCGAAACGAAACGAAGAATATTCAGGAAAAATGTCGAGTTGAACAAACTGATATCATTGTAAAAGACCATATGATGTCCATTGACTTAGTATGTATTAAATAGCTACGAACATACACAGGTCACATCTACACTGCAAATACTGTACAGAGGCTATCGGAAACGAAGACATCATTAGTACGTTACTACAGCTGTCTAAACGGGGTTTTACTACGGTGGTTTGGCTGGGGAGGGGGGAGTTGATAAAGTTCTAAACCGTTACTGTTCTTATTATTTAAATGTTGTCCGATGTTCTTTGATCCATGGGCAGCCTTGCTTTTAATGTTGTTGCCTTAAACAGTCTCACAGTGATCGAACCGTATACAACTGGCACTAAATACATTGTTACTTGTCTCCACCTCTTCAGTCATTAAACCTCCTCCCCCCTCAGCTGAGCATGCGCTGTGCATGCCACACGGGGTGGCTTCTCGGTCTGTTTCGGGATTGCCCGGACATTTTCGCCTCTTTGTTTTACTGAAAGTGGATTTAACTCGGATTCAACCCAATATCCAACGGACTGCTCATCTTACAAACAGGTCAGTTTCTTTCACTTAAGGGGGATTGAGAAGATTAATTGTACATAGTCTTCGTCTGGTCAGCTCCAGCTGAGAATCACATAGTGTTTGATTTTTTATTGTAGCCTATATGTCTTTTCCGCTTGGCGATATGTGCATGCTCTGCGTGTTGCTGTATGTGCTTATGTGGTGCTGCTGTACGTGTATGGCGACACCGGGCCCTGCAGTTATACACCGGGGTCATCTTTTTCACCGAAAAGTGCAGCTTTGGAGGGTTGTAGGTTAAATGGACGGCCATTGTTGGTTCTGTGGTGCTAGAACGTGGTCGTGCACGCTTAACCGTCCTTTTCAATTACATTGGTACAATTTTATACGGGAGACACATTTTTCCATTAGCACGGAATGTTCATGGATTCCACAGTCCACTGTTAACCCATTCTGTTTTTGAAAGTTCGAGGTGGGTGTACTGTGGTGTAGCTGAGTCCACACAAATTACTGAAGACAGAAGAAAGTTCGAGCGATTGTCCATTACGCCTCTGTCTAGTAAGCGCGTGAAGTCCCCTGTCCTCATTAGTTTGAGATTCTGAATTTGTGAGTCCACAAGTGATTCCCACCGGCTGGTAAAATAATTTACAGCAGACTTGGACAGAGAAACTTGGTAGTGAGAAACTTGATTGATAATGAGCTGTGGGCTAAAGGCTTCATCGATAAAACGAGATTGGTGAAACAGAATGCATTGGGTTCTGGGTTGATAGCTGGGCACACTACGGGTTGTGGAAATTTGATAGTGCTAAGCAAGACCTTCGGCTGCCAAACTTACATTCTTTAAAAGAGACAAGATTGTACACATGTACTGTCGATATTGTAAGTATGCTTATTTGTAAACTGTCACAATCGTTGGGTTTGAGTGTCGGATTTTTTGTCGCATGTGACAGTCGTGACATACAGCAGAGCGATTGGTACTCGGTTTTGTAGCTAATGTAGTGTGCCTTGGGTTCTGTTATTGTTCCTAAGTTGTCACCCAGTTGACACACAGTTTAACACAAAAAATCTGTACTTGGTACATTTGCATGCACGACGTTTAGCATAATTGCAGTTACTGTAGACACAGACGCAGGGATGTGAATAGTTGAAAGTTGGGGGAGGAAAGAGAATTTTTGTTAAACCCAAATACATAAAAAAGGTTTTGCACTGAGATTGCCATATTGTATCGAAAACAAGAACAAACGAAAATGTCTTCTACAGCCGATTTTTAGTTGGTCTTTTTGATCCCTCAAACACTCCCGTTCTGACTCAAGCAGTAGTTCCATACATGTTGTTGAACTGGGGACAGAAATGACTGAATGCTCACTTCCAGGTTCCTTCATACATTTAATAGGTTGACTCATCACTCACCACTCACTTGAGCTGGTGGTCAGTGGTTAAATGATATGCTGTAAGTCTGCAACCAAGTTTATACTTCTAATAATATTATATTTATCCCTCACCTGACCTAAACAAAACACCTAAGCACCCAGCACCTGCCCTCCAAAACACTGGTCCCTTGCACAATTCCAAGGGCACTGAATAGCATTCTACTAGAAACTGTATTGTTAGAAGCCACTAATATGAGCATATATGGCAGTTTTCAAGCTTTGTGTTCCATATGTCAACGTAGAAAAACTGAATCAGTGCAATTTTTGTCTTGGATGCCAGTAGCAAATAGCTATGGGTGAGCTCGGGGGAGGTGTTGTGTGTAAATTATTAGGACATTTTATTAGGTCATTAAGATAACATAATTGTCTATACTCAATATAGAGAATGTAACAAATTATTTGTGTGAAAGTGGAAAACTCCCTGAAGGAGGTGTGATTGCACGTCTGGTGCATGGGTGTCCTGTTTGCACCCCTAATGAAGACCCTCTTCCCCCTCCCCCTGTCCACCTTTTGACATGGGATCACATGCTCAGCCTCTTGGGACTTGTCTGAAAAGATGTGGATTGTGATGTAATATGGTGTGTGTATGTGTATATTGAGAGTAGGGGGTTGAGCGCTGTCAGTGCAGGGAAAAACATTATCACGCATCAAACATGGGCTTGGATATATGGGCCAGTTTAATGAGCTAGCTGTAGTGTCAGTCTTCACAGGCACTTTGTCTATGGGGTTTTACTTTTTGCTTACACGTTTTTCTTTTATGTACAGCCATTTAAACCTATATTCAAATGTTCAGGTCCCCTTGGCATTGTATTTCCTTGAATTGTGTAAAGCAAAGGATTCTAACAGAACCCTTTGCCGAGTCTGGATTCAATCAACAAACCGGTGCAGATGTATGGGAGACTTCACTTGTGAGGAAAAAATAAAACCAGATTATGGAAATTCAGATTCCACTTTTTTAAAGTGAAGCTGCTTCAGCAAAAGTTGCTTTGTTTCTGACAGCCTGCATCTATCTTTGTATCTTCCTGTTCTTGGCAGTGTTTCCAGAAATCTCTTTAAATCAGGAAAAACTGGTTAAGAGCATGTTATTCAATCTCAGTATTCTTGCATCAGGCTCAGTCTTTCCACCTCTCTGGCTGATTCCTCAGCGTGTACAAAAACTGGAGATTAAATGTATCTGTTAAAACAGAAATACATTTTTTTCATACATTAAATACAGGATTTTGTAGAAGCCATTGAAAATCTTGTTTAGCCTAGTTTTTTTAAATGGTAAAATTTGAATACATTTTGTTGCATTTCAAAGCACACAGGCTTCAAAGTACCTTGTACACATTTTTGGAGTGAAAAATTTGAAAGGATTTATAAAAGGTTGCCTAATGCCATTTTTAATTCAGCTTGAGATCTGTTAAAAGTACATATTTTAACCTGTGGTACTACTAAAAAAATAATTTATGTAGAGACATTCTGTTAGCTGAACGTGGCTGTGGGCATTTGTATGTGTTTTATGGTATGGGTTCGTCTTCAGGGCAGTTGATCCTGATTGGGGAACCTGTTCTTCTCATCTGTAAAATCTTGTGATGGGAAATTCCTCAGACCTGGGAGAAGAATACTTATCATGTAAACTAAAATATCATTTTCTTTCTCCATACTTGGCTCAAAAAGGACAGATTAACTCTCTGGCTTAACTCTCTTATTGTCCTCTGTCACACAAACAGTTTATTTGCATCATATTTGTAAAGTGATGAAGTCTTTTGGGAGTAGAAAGAAACCTTCTTCCTCTATAAATGAATGTCAGACATGTTAATCACAAGATCTAACCTCCCTATTTTGTATTGTGTCCTTGTGATTCATGGTTATGTATAGGGAAAATGAAACCAGTATGTATGTTCTCCTCAAATGTCTCTTGTCTCTCCGTTCATTTGAGCATACAGGGATCCAGTCTTGTGAAAATAAGGAGGAGGTTTATGTTTTACCTTCTTAAATGTCAAAATCCCAGTCTGATTAGAATTGCTAGAGTAAAGACAAGACAAGACTGGCCAGTTAAAAAAAATAATAAATGAAGGAATAACTACACTGTACACATTTAAATTATGGTTAAATTAATTGTCTTGCTAAATTTTAATTGGCTGACTGAATTGACAACTGAATAAAGAGTGTACTACACACTTCATAACATAATGAGAAAAAGTGTACTACACACTTGTAAATATGTCAGAATAAGGCTGACATGGAGTTTGCTTTTGCTGTTTCAGTTGACAGACTTTCATGTAAGGACACTGGATAGGGCTGGAGGCTTGCATGACCTTTTGTTTCTGACACAACTGGTAATAACTAAAGCGGTAGGAAAATGACATGGAAAGAGTTATTTCATGGGTGCATCTCTTGGAATTAAAAGACCCACCCCACCTCTCCTTAGGGTTTCCACCTATTCTGGAAATTCCAAAATTGTCCTGGGATAGTGCCCTTTCTGACCAGGAAAATGTAAAGTCTTGAAATTTTGAATTCCATCCTGAGACACAAAATGTTCCAGATTTTGATAAATTCCAAGGCAGAGCACTTGTGAAAAATTGAATTCAACATGCAAGTTAATGCTCCCTCCCCCAAGTTCACGCCCCCCCCTCCACCCACCCACCCAAGTTCAACACTTCAGCTGGACCCCCTCCACTCAACATCCATGCACACACACACAGGATTCTTACAGGACTGAGGCAGTAACCATAACCCTCCTGTATTACCCTGATAAAATGAATATCCCCTCCATTAATGCATGCATTTCAGTGCTTTATGCGAAGCTAGACTAATGGATTTAATAGCCATTCAATAACTTCCTCGTGTTGCCGTTTCCAGTGATGCAATGCAATTTCCTCTCAGGCCGAGTGTCTGGACCTGCTAAAGGCACTAATCGGATGTGTCAGTGCTGGGCCTCGGACAATGCGGGCCTATAAACCTCGGCCACATAATTGTTACTGTTACTCGTGTACTGGAGAGAGAGCCCATCTGCTATTCCCGCCCAACAAAGGCACTTTCTGTCATTGTTAAAGAGATGAGAGAAAACGGGAGCACTTAACCGTTTGATTTCTTCTGTATCCCACTTATGGTGGTTGCCCCCCCCCCTTTTTTTTATTTGAAATGTATGAAAGCTTTTGTGCTTCTCCACCAGCCCTCTTCAACACTGAGCATCCAGGTGGCCCTTTTGAAAAACCAGAGACTGAAGGTTTTTTCTCTTTTTGTCTTTTTTTTTTTCACCTCACGGCAATTTCAAGTGCTGCCCCATTTTGTAAAAACAGAGACACTTGCTATAGTTTTGCTAGACCTAGAATGTAACATGTGGGAGATGACACAAATAAACCATTGCAAAATCCAGGCAGTTTTTTACTAGCTTTGCTTTTCATTCTGAACTCTATTACAGAATGAGACTGGCTAAAATAAATAAATGTAAAAAATAAATTAACAAATAAATCATTGATTTTTGCTGGATGCAGACAGCTCAGTACATGTAAAATGACCATTAAATTAAATTACTGTTTCCATTAAGAGTTATGAATTGGTTAAGCGAGTCTCTATATTCTGGCCTACAGATGTTCTAAAACTGGGCAGCTTTCACTCTGTGATGTTTCTTCTCTGCATTCTGTAATAGCGTTGCTGACTGATGTGCTGAGTGTTTTAATCTTAAATGGCTTGAATTTGATCATTAATAAATCGTACTGGGTGGCAAAATAGAAAGTCGCTTTTCAAGGGACACCGCAGTATAAATAGACTTAAAGAATGGCTTGCTGGATACTGTACTCAACAAAGAAGTTTTTGGAGCTATTTTGTATACTTGGAACTAGCCCATTGACTTTCATTCATTTTGATAACCGCTATCTATAGACCAGTGAGTCGTTTGGACTTTTCCTGAATGAATGAACAGAAATGTAAATGGAATCTGTGGGATTCTATTCTCTAGATAAGTAAATGAAAGGGCTTAATAGCCAAAATGTTGGAGTATCCCCTTCACATTTGGGAATAGCTCATACTGTAGCATTGGCTGCCGTACCAGGGCCAAGGTAGCGTAATGACTGGTCTGATTCTCAGAGAGAATGTGACACATTTGACACATGGCTTTAATGATGACCCACTCCTCTGATCCACCTTCACTAACTTAGGGTAGGTTTATCATGCTCAACTATCAGTCCTATGTTTGTTCAGTGATGTAGAATACGTATCAGTTATTTAACCTGTTGGCAAACTGTGAGATAAGTAGGCTCATTAAATCTGAAATGGTTTTACAATCATACAGAGGTTTAGCATATTTTACTCTCCGCATGGCAGATGCCAGCTGAGAGTTGTCTTCATAGTTTTGATGTGTTTGATTAGAAAATATTGCTCACATCCCAAAAGCATGTGGGCTTATTGCAGGGAATTCCTCCCTTCTACCAGGCTCAAAGCTGAGAGGTATGAGCCTGGCACACAGGTCTACAGTTTGTGAGATTTGTTTTCTGCAAGTTTTTGCCAACATATGTCACAAGTGTCTGCTTCAGGTTCTGTCCATAAGTACTGTAGATGGTGATTGAGTAGAAATAGCCACTGACCATTGGTTTATTGGCACAGCTCACTCCCAGGAGCTGGGTGGACTTACTCCACATCAGACAGGCTATTTGTGGTCAAGGTGTTTTCTTTAAACAAACAACCTCTCTTCCTCTTTCCCTCCTGAAGTCTCTTTCTCTCCTGGTGTCTCACCTGTTCTCTCTCTGTCGCCCCTGTTCCTTGGCGACAGCCTGCTTTTCTGCCAATATATGAGGCTGAACTATGGAGGAGGGAGACAGAGTGCAGTGTCTCTATGAGTGAGGAGGGGGCAGTTTGTAGTGTGTCTCTGTGAGGAGAGGTGTGGCAGTTTGTAGTGTGTCTCTGTGAGTGAGGAGGGGGCAGTTTGTAGTGTGTCTCTGTGAGGGAGGAGGGGGCAGTTTGTAGTGTGTCTCTGTGAGGGAGAGGTGTGGCAGTTTGTAGTGTGTCTCTGTGAGGAGGAGGGGGCAGTTTGTAGTGTGTCTCTGTGAGGGAGGGTGTGGCAGTTTGTAGTGTGTCTCTGTGAGTGAGGGGGGGGCAGTTTGTTGTGTGTCTCTGTGAGGGAGGGGTGTGGCAGTTT
Source organism: Albula goreensis (assembly GCA_022829145.1). Taxonomy (NCBI): domain Eukaryota; kingdom Metazoa; phylum Chordata; class Actinopteri; order Albuliformes; family Albulidae; genus Albula; species Albula goreensis. Next base: position 15,014,747 of record CM040757.1, read on the forward strand.
GTAGTGTGTCTCTGTGAGTGAGGAGGGGCAGTTTGTAGTGTGTCTCTGTGAGGGAGGGTGTGGCAGTTTGTAGTGTGTCTCTGTGAGTGAGGAGGGGGCAGTTTGTGTGTGTCTCTGTGAGGGAGCGGTGTGGCAGTTTGTAGTGTGTCTGTGAGTGAGGAGGGGGCAGTTTGTAGTGTGTCTCTGTGAGGGAGAGGTGTGGCAGTTTGTAGTGTGTCTCTGTGAGTGAGGAGGGGGCAGTTTGTAGTGTGTCTCTGTGAGGAGGAGGGGGCAGTTTGTAGTGTGTCTCTGTGAGGTGAGGAGGGGGCAGTTTGTAGTGTGTCTCTGTGAGTGAGGAGGGGGCAGTTTGTAGTGTGTCTCTGTGAGGAGAGGTGTGGCAGTTTGTAGTGTGTCTCTGTGAGGGAGAGGTGTGGCAGTTTGTAGTGGTTCTCTGTGAGGGGTGAGGGCAGTTTGTAGTGTGTCTCTGTGAGGGAGGGGTGTGGCAGTTTGTAGTGTGTCTCTGTGAGGGAGGGGTGTGACAGTTTGTAGTCTGTCTCTGTGAGGGAGGAGGGGAAAGTTTGCAGTTTGTCTCTTTGAGGGAGGGGTGTGACAGTTTATAGTTTGTCTGTGAGAATGTCTTGTGTGCAAAATCAGAATAACTGATTATTAATCACAGCCGCTTGTGTATGAGGTTTGACACCTAAATGGTCCTTTGCTTGTAAAATGTAAAGACTTCCCAATATCCTGTCTGAAAGAGAATTTGCATTTCAGTTAATGCCCTGAGGTGGTTATTCAGTATGATGGCTTCTTTAGGGTAGCAGTGTAGTGTAACGGCTAGGCAGCTGCATTTGAGACACAAAGTGTGCAGGTGAACCTGGAGGGACACAGCAGTTTGTACCCTTATCACTGCTTATGAATTGAGTAAATCCAGCAGCACATTTAGAATGAGAGAATAGTGTAAAATGTTGTCAACCCTAAATAATAAGTCCTTAAATGAAGTTATTTCCCTTTAAGCTATAGTGGGAATAAGGCTGGCATTTATTGATTTCATACTGACAGTACGCCATTCAGTCCATGTCATGTTTACTATCCATATACTTAGTCAAAGTATAGAAAGTGGGGGAGCAATTTCCAGACCACTAATCCCTTTATTTTATATAAAAGAGTATTATGCAAACACTTATTATATTACATTTAAGATACTGTATATGTAAAATATATGTCTTGCTGTATGAGAATATTTGCAGGATTGTTTTGTATTAACTTGAAGTATAATCAGACAGCATAACTAATGGCTATTGATAAATTATACTGGTGAAAGCTGGCTCATCAAGCAATGACAGTAAAACATTTTGTTAATTCTTACTTTTCCCTCCCTCAAAATTGTAATGTTTAGTCTTAAAGCATTGAATTCAATTTGGTGGAAAAAGTGCAGCTTATTTGATTTCTTGAAAGGAGGATTCACAGCAACCGGAGCCCGTCTCATCCCACAGTTAATTAATTTCTCCACGGACAGTTAGAGCTTGTCGTTATCATAATTTGCACTCTGGTTTTGATTAACTGTACATTCTGTACTTTTTGCTACATTTCCCACGTAACGCTTATTGGGCCAGTAATATAGCCTCGTGGTGCGCAGTGGATCTGCTTCAACAGTTTGCTATCCCAGACCCTTTAGCATAACTGGATGAACATGCTAATGTTGATATTTACATATTTGGCAGAGTACAGGGAAACTCTCAGAGGGTTAGGAAATGCAGTGTAAATACAATGCAACTTAGTGTTCTCCCAGCCTTGCAGTTGACCTCTCAGTATGAAAGAGAACATTGACTACAATCAATGCAGTTGTGTTTTAACAAACTTGTTTGGGTGGTTAGAGGGGGGCAGGGCTGTTATTTAGGTGGAGTGGGGTGTGGTATTCAACACATTGGCCCCAGTGACCATGTTCTTGTTACTTATTGAAGAGCGGTAAAGGAATATGGAAAACACTGGAAAAAAAATGGTACCGTCAGAAACACATTTTTGGGTGTTCAATGCAGGAAGAGACAAAAAACAGCTCAGAGCAGCATATATATTATACACCCTGTTGATGGCAATCAGTGTGTCCAATAAACGGAGTTCATTACAAATGTAAATGGTATGGCAGAGTTTCCGTTTGAATCATTATCATCCATCAGTCAGCACATCACCATATTTCATGGTGTCTGTCCTCCTTGTTTACGAATTCCAAAGAGACATAAATGGGAACGAAGACAAATAAGGGAGAACATGCAAAAAGAGATAGGAACTGGAAGCATAGGTTTGAATGCGGTAGAGGCAGCTTGGTGGTGTAAGGGCACGTAACACAGTGGCTTTTGCCCATTAGCAGCACATTCCCCGTGACAGACTGCAGCAAACGGCGGGGCTGAACGCCTCGTCTGTTCAGCACACAGGCATCTGCAGGAGTGAGACAGGCAGCAGGGCCTCCTCTCAGCCCTCTGCTCACATGCCCATGAGGGTCCCTCACAGACCCATGTGTCCTCAGGGCAGCCATGACTCCTTAGGTCTCTCATGTACAGAGCCTGTTTAAAATTTTATGTGTGCAGGCTATTGAGGTTAGACTCCGACTTTTGTTTAGTCAATGTTCTTTTGGAGGATGACACTCCCACGTAAGCACACACTCATTCACTCCTATTCAAACACACGTGTGTGTGTACGAGCACATACATACATGCACACACTTGGGTGCCCACTCACTCACATGCACAAACACATACACTAATGTGTCGTGCATTCAGGCACATACACACATATGCACACAAGGATATGCACACACATATGCATCTGCATGCGCATGAACATGCACGCTTGCACACACAAACGCATCCAATCCTAATAAAAAAGTACCGAGACATATATCTTGCAGTCTGACATTCATATGAATGAGTAAAACCTTGAACATGATGTCTTAGTTTTAAATTTTGAATGACGCGGCGCTCATCACTGAGAATACTAATGCTGGTGCTGGTTAGCCCGCAGCAGCAGAGGCTGGTCTGTGTGGCAGAGTCGGATGATTTAAGGTAGGCACAAGCATGCAGCTACACTGTGTATCTCAATCAGACCAACACAGCTTCCCAGGGGGCTCAGAAGCATTCACCTCCCAATCAAAGAGTGAAAACCAGCCTGTACGACCCATGCTGAGAAAACTATTCAACAGCATATCAGTACTAAATATATGAATAAGGTTTTTTAGTACTTGGCTGGAACAAAACATGCTTACATGCAAAACAACTTATGGCTCTCTCAGAGCAGGGTTCCCTTCCTCTGGCTCATAATCCTCATCCTGTCACAAGAATTGTAACAGTCATGCCCTGGTGGCTACGGCGGCTGTCCATGTCACTTCCTCCTGTAGTCACTTTGGATTACACTGCACAGGGTAATGCCAGGAGCCTTGTGGGCTAATAGGATGGTCCCCAGCAGGTCAAAGGTCATGACTCTGGGCTGAGTGCCTTCTCAGGAGTCTCCTTCTTTGCCTGTGCATAAATGTGACATCCTCCTCAGCTCTGTGGAGCCCTCTGCATATCAGACCCATGGCCCTAACCCAGCAAGAACAGGCTATTATTATTTATGTATTTATTTTTTTAGTGTACATTTAGGCTTATTTCTTTTCACCCTTTCTGAGTTATGACACATCTGACTGTAAGCAGTGAGTCGGCCAGCTTCAGAAAATCCATCAGATACACCACGCCAGTTCGTTGAAAAACAAGCAACATTTTCCAAGACCTGTCTCCCCCCACATTCTGATTCACACTGGCTTTTGGCTTGCAATGTGGAACCAGTCAGAGTGCAGTTATAGTGAACAATCCTAAAAGCTTATCCAAGAAAGTTTTCAGTGAATTAATACAATATAAACATGCAAAACCTTTCACTGATGCATAAACAATCTGATCTTAACAAAAATGAATAAAAATTGAATAAAACACAGAAACAACAAACTCTCTTTGCCCATAAAATAAGAGGAAGCATAAAATGGAACCAAAAATAAAAGAATGTGTGATTCTTGTTAGATTAATTAATTAATTAACAAGATGAGCCAGGGCATGCTGTCCTGACAGTGTGAAGAGAGCTAAATAAGTGGAGTAAACACTCCAGAAAGTGGCAATGCATGTTTTTGCCCCTATCTTCTCAGTCACTGGAGAGAAATTAGCATTTATTTTCCATTTTATGCTCACAGATGCAATGCAGGCTTCAGGCAGTGCTATATATTCTGTAGACTGCAGGTAAATGACACTTTTTGACAGAGCAAATGGCCTGTCCTCATTACCATTCATGTTCCTGTGATAGTATAAGAGATGCTGGTGCTTTCCAACACAGTTGCAATCAGTTTACTAATATAATTTGGATGTATGAATTAATTTGCAAAACAGTTTTTTAAGTAAGAGCTGAACCATCTGTGGTGGTTTCTCTCTGTCCTCTTTGAAGGCCCTGAACATTTTCATATATTTTTCTTTAGTGTTGTGCCCTATTACTGTTGTCTGATTTGCTCAGAATTTAAAGGTGTCAGCCAATGCCCCCGGGTGAACCAGAACGGGGGGTAAACAGGCCCTGCAAAATAAATTTAGGCAACATTCATCCTTAACTTTTACTTAAAATTGAATAAGACGATTATGCTGTTATGCTTTATCTCTACAAGAGCAGTTTGGCGAGTTAATTCTCATGATGACTGAACTTGCCAAACTGTGTCCGTGAGGATGAAATTAAACACTTGCATGTGATTGTGAGCCAAAGGTAAGGAAAAGTGTTGATTGAACCCTGGGTTTTGTTTTTTGGTTTTGTTTGTCTTGACTGAGTGGTGTGGTGCAGGTGGATTTTCTGAGTGGGCTATGTCATCGCTCACAGTCAGGGATGTGTAAAGCTGTACCCTAAAGGCTGCAGGTTTTGCAGGGAGGGATATAATACATGGCTGCATTTAAAGGTTGAAAGTTATTGAAAGAATTTGGACTTTCATTGCAATTGCTCATTTCTGCTCCTGCCACCTCCAAAGGTCTGTGCACGATCTCGGGGCGTGTGGGTGGTGCACTTGTCCTTTACATTCTTCATGTTGAATGTGCTTTTTTGATAGCAGAGATGAATGAAGTCCATAAAAGACATTTCTCAGCATTTTTGTCACAGTCTTTTATTCTTTCTCGCAGCTCTGCAAGTCTGATAGACTTGTAAGTAGGCCAGATTTTTCAGAGGGCGTTTAATATGAAAGGTGAGTCTTGGATGCATTGAAGATGATGTGTAATTCAAGACTTTGCCAATGGAAAGAGCAGTGATGTAATTGAAGTTGTCATGTAACTTTAAAAGTTGGCTTCAAAATAATAACTGGGCCTGTTGAAAATATCAGAAGCCTTCATGAACCTGGAACCAACATGAGCTTTTTGATTTACTTTCCGTGTTTTACAAACATTAGACCCTTGTGTGATCACCTGTAGTTCTGGTCTTGCCCTTATTAGAAAGGTTTTTTAATAAAAATTATTTTAAACAATGTTCTCCCATTTTGAAGAGACCAGGTTGGTTGGTTATGTTCATGCTTTTCACTGCAACCCCCCTCTTCCATTTTGGGAGAGTGCCGACAAGCGTGAGCTCTCCTCTGAAGCATGTGATGTCAGCTGCTGTGGCTTTTTACTCTGCAGTTCACCAGCTTAGCTCAAATGGACCCTGAGTCAGAGGGTCCATTGGGAAGCCTGTGTGGGCAGACTGCAAGGCCCCTGCCTGACCAGGTGGAGGTGCTGCTAAGTAACAAGACCCCTGCACCACCCCCTGCCCCCTGCCCCCGCCCCCGCCCCAGAGGTTGACCTCCTTTACTCAGTTCAAAGTAACATAGTGACTCATTTCAGAATAAACAAGATAGCCTCACTGGATCTCTAACAGGCATCTTTGGACTTATCTGTGGGTTAAAAATGCTGAAACATGTTGAACAGGGGTGCGGAGTCTTGCAGGAACAAAGTTCTGTTTTCTGCAGCAAAGGGTGTTGGGTCATCTTAAGATCATGTATCAGTAGAGCCATTGAAGGTCACATAGAGTGGAGGCATCACTGTACCTGATGGCAGCGAAGGAAACTGTTTGGACAGAGGTGACAAGTCTGACCTTATTTACTACGGTTATTTACACAGTAGACTAGAAACCAAGATGATCAAATCTCAAGATGGCAAGATGATCTAGCCATCAGCTGTCAGGGAACAGAGCTTCATGTAGCAGTGATCTTCAGGAGAGGAATGTGGGCGGCTTAGTCATTGGTCATATTCTCAGTGCACGGTTTGTGGTTTTGGAGTGTATTTGACTTGAGGCTTGAATCGCTGACTTCTCCCAGTTGATGTGATCACTCAGGAAATACTGGCCATATACCAAAAATCAGTTTTTTTTTTCACTCTAAACTGCAGTTGCAGGTGATGCATAAATCTGTCATTTCAGGCTACTGTCCAGGCAATCTGGTCCCAAAATCGGTACATGTACATTTTCCATTTTAGGCATTTAGCAGATGCTTTTATCCAACTCAACCTTCAACATTTTTACACACACTATTTATAAAGGTGGATATGTACCAAAGCAAATCGGATGAAATACCTTGCTCAAGGGTGCAACGGCAGCATCTTGGCTGGGAAACAAACACTGCAACAGCTGAATTTCAAGACCAGGTCCACTATACCACAATGGTGCCATAAAGCTGTGGATGATTGGTTCATTCCACACATGACACATTAGTGTCCACCATATTCTCATGGTGCTGAGGGAGAGGACCCGCAGTCTGGAGCCCTTTTACCCTGGTGTCTGAGTGGCCATCTAGGCTCTGACATAAGAAATACAGCCTTCTTTCTGAAGTGTATGGAGAGCAAGAGCATGGCTGCAGCGAGCAGTTCTTTTCACTGAATCATATATTAAAAAAATGGTCATCTCTGATTAAATTATCTATACGAACATGTTTAGTCTTCAATTGCAAATGCGTAGCAATGCTAATAAGTTATGGACAGATTTTGGACGGGAAGCGTATTCATAACACCCATTGAGTTATACACTATGCACTATGCCATGGTATGTAATCTTGTCAAAAGATTCTTATTAACACACATGAGGAGCATGTTGGTTTAATAAATGAAAATAAGCAGCAGTGATCAGATTGGTGAAATTCTGATTGATCATGTTGAAGAGTTGTTGCAGCCCGAGGAAGGCCAAAGGGAAATCTTCCTGAAAGAGGCCGCTCTAAAAGAGGATGATCACTCTGGGATAGATGTCAGTTATTGAAGGTAACAACCTCTGCACATATGAGATCTGCTTCTAGGAGGAGCAGACGGAGAGTTGTTTGTACATCAGTGTGTGGAAGAGTTTTTTAGGTTGTGTACTAGGAGGCAGAGACCCTCTGGGTGTTCAAGTCCAGGCTTGATGCAGTGCTGGATATTCTCTTGGCTGCACCTAAATTACATGCTTAGGTGGGCTGAGTTAGCCTGGGGCACCTGAACACGCTTTACAATAGAGATCTGAGCACACAGTAGATTAGCTTGCTAGCAATGGCCAAGCAGCTGGTGAAAGCCAAGCAAGGAATGAATGGCCTTTTCTCTTTACTTATTCTTATGAATTCATGTTCTTCTCAAAATAACAGTAAGTATTGGTTGCTGGACGGAGTGAATGAAATGTAGACCTCCAGCAGAGTTGCTCAGCTGGTGTACCGCTGGGTTTTGAGAATGCGACAGGCAATGCATACTTCAGAGAATTCCAAACAGGATGAAAGAAGTTCAAATACCTGCAAAGAAAAACAAAACTGTGCTGTTTAACCTTCACAAAAAACAATATCAGTATTGCAACTACCTCTTGATGATCGTTAAAACGAAATGCACTCCACTGCAAATTGCTTTCTCGGCTGGATTCCATCAGCAAGAAAAGCTCAAACATGAACTTTGACACAATGACCCAGTGACCTTTGAACGAGAGCCATAGACCCAAAGGCCAGAGACCATGTTCCACCTGCTGATTGCCATGTATTATCAGATGTGAGCCAATTTTCATGAAGCATCTCAGAGTGGATGTGCTGATCTGGGGTCAGTTTTACCTTTTCACTTTTAATGGACAAGATTATTCAATACATTAGGAAAGCTGAGGCTAGATCAGCACTCTTGCTGTGAGATATTTGGTGAATACATGCCCTGGTGTGAATGTATGTCCAATGCCACCTCAAGAGGTGGCTCCTATGCAAGCTGTGACAATTAGTTTATAGATGATTGGGTTCCCCCCCCCCTTTCCTGTTGTTTAATTTACTGACAGACAAATCATTACAGCCAGATTGATGGTAAAGCCACATTTGAAGGCACAGTGTAAAGAGTTAAGCCCTGCTCGAAAGTGTAATGATTTGGCTTCCTTTATGGGAGTGTGCTCACAGACTGTAAAACATTAATCGTTCATGAATTAAAATCTTGAGTTTTGTTTAATTAGTTCAAACTGAAGTGGAGGTGAGAGCAGGCGGAGTGGAATTAGTGGCTGCGGAAATTGCACAAACATTTGCTTTGTAGTGGAGAGCAATTTCTTTGTCCTTGAGGCTTAAAATCCCTCACAGAACCATTTGGAATAAATGAACATCAGCTTAAAATTTTTCTGTAACCCTCACATATTTGACTAACTATAGGCATACCCGTTAATTATGTGCAGATTGGGCAGTAGTTAGTCTATGTTGACTGTAAGTGGTACAGCAGTTTTGAATGACTCTACACATTAGACAGAAGAGAGTGTACACAGTACCTCCGTGATTTTTACATGTTTTAATGTGATGTGTAGATAAAGGCACCGTGGTCTTTTTGATGTCATTAAATATCACTACCGTGACCGCAGTCTGCTTGGCAGCTGGTCACACATGCCAGTTTTCCAGGCCTGAATGTAAGCGCTGTTTTGTTAGGTGAACATTTCAAAGTTAAATTGTGAATCAGTTTATTATATGTTTTCTAGGGACAGGTTCTGAGCCAAATGTAAATCTTTGTTTAACACAGGCTTCATACTGGAAACAAGCTGTATGTAAAAAAAGAAAAAAAAACATACCATTCTTAAAGTGAGACTTGAAAATATTCAGGCTGCTTTTGTGGGTTTTTTCACTGTAATTACATTAAGTCATACTATGAACAATACATAAAACAATATTAAATTGAATAAAAATTCAGATCCTGATAGTGTGATAAACTGCAGTGGGGATTAGCTCATGGCCAGAGCTTGGTGCTTTGCTTCACTGCATGTTAGTGTGTGGGAATGAAACTTGCTGTTTGTTGTAGAATGTCTGATTGTGTCATTGTGTGAAGTGACATCCCCAGGTCGCTGCTCCTTTGATGTGAGCAGAATTAAACCACTGCTCTCTTCAAGACATGGATACACTGCCAAAATCCCCTGTTTATCTGGTTGTACCACTTTTATTTTAGGTGTATTTCTCTTGCTTACAACCTGGGTAAAACAAGTGTTTTCAGATACATTTCAGGGTGTTCATCAGGATTCTTATACTTCCAAAGCAGTTATATACTGTAGACTCAGCATCTAAAGCAACTTTATTTTGCACAATTTGAAAGTACACTGATTGTGAAAAAGCACGGTTTCGATTAAGATGAATATGAAAAAAGATGTAGTTGTTGCTTTTTTGTTGGGATTCTGTCCATGCTTATCCCAAGGGTAAAATTATCAGTCAGTGCTGAGTTTCAGTTGGAAGTTAATCTAACTCAGTTTTGCCATTGAGGCACTAAGGGTGCATTTCAATTGGAATTGGAATTGGAATTTGAGTGCAAATATATGGCAGTGAAAATATTTAGTTATGCCTTCCGCAGTTTGGCTGGATATTAGAGCACAAAGGATTCCCACTGAGTTGTTTTTAAGGTTTCTGTGTAGCTTTTGAATGAACACATTCAGTGATAATATTTATTGTTGTGGCAGTTGTACTCCCTGTGAACAAGATTATTAAGAAGATGGAGGTCTTAATGCAAGAGGGAAATATTTTTAAAATACTCTGAAAACAAAAACATGTTGTACCGGTGAGAACAATGTGCGTAGACGAAAATATCAGTGTTCACTAACAATAGCAATGACCTTGCAAGTGTAGCTGGCAGTATCAGTTGATTGAAATTTGTAGACTCAATAGAGAATTTTTTTTTTTTTTGGTAAAAGGTTTAAACATTTTTTTTATTCAGTACATTTTCTCTGTCTATGTCATAATTTGGCCATAATTTACTTTTCCATGAATTTAGTCTTAGCAGAAATTCCCAGAGGAAGGGATTTGTACATGCAAACTGAGAACATTTTGGTCTTTGCTTAGCCTTCAAGAATACCCACGAGCAGCAGTTGTTTGTATGGCCTACTAGTTTCTACAAGACCCAGTCCCACAAATTTGTCATGTCTGTGTAAAGAGCCATCCAAGGACTGTCACCCCTCCCATGTGGAAGTGCAGTTTGGTTAGTCACCACAGCCACGCTCTCAGAGCACACAGTCCAGCACTAAGGCCTGTCTCAGCTCCAGTAGGGATGGGCTGTTTCTCATGGCAGCGGCTCAACTTAATGTAGCCCTGTCCGTTTGCCTTCAGTTGCTGGTACTTTGGAGAGCTGGCTAGGCTCAGATACCAGATGGTCAGATCCTTAGAGATGTCAACACACTCAAACCTTGCCATGAGGAACGAGCTCTCCCTGTGGCAGTGATCCCTCACCAGGGATGTGGCAGCTTACTGTGCTCAGACTCTCTGAGGGAGGTTAGCATCTTTGGCTTTACCTGGAGAGCACTAGCCTGCAGGCCTGCCCTCATACCGTTGAAGTGATTGGTTTGAAAATATAATTTACTTCCTGAAAAGTGGGCTGGTTCATCACTCTTGAACTATACTACTTTTTCCAGGCTAATAGCAGAGAAATATAGGTTAAGCATTGCAGGCAGGGCTAATGCTTTGCCATCATTTATACAACAGATAAAACTATTCATCTACTTTCTCATTTTAGCCTCGACAGGCGGCATGTTTCTCTACAATAATCTATTGTGTTGTCCAGTTTTTTTTCCCATTAGCTTTGTTTTGCTTTTAGACGTTTGGGTACGGTCACACATGCACAGTTGTGTGCTGCCCTTTGTCATCCTCGTAAAAGATAATGATAATGTTTGGAAACAGCTGTGATTATGTACTCATATTGCACATTCTGAAAGGTTATTTATGGAGTCATTGTCAAAATGCGTGTCAGCACCATAATGCAGTTTGTGTAAAGAGAGTTGTAGATGTAAATAGCTTCATGATTCAAGCTTGTAAGTTCAAACAGTTGTAGGTATAATGTCCACAGACACAGTATTTTCATACTGAGAATCTTGTTTACAACTACCGATCTTCCATTACAAGCTGTGATTGAACAAACCCACAAACAAACTGTTTGGCAGTTCAGGCCAGTGTTAGCCAGTGGCACGTGCTGAATATTGATTGAAGGTGGCCATTTGTTAGAATGCTGAGCTGCTTCTGGCACTTACAGTTCAAAGACCCACATATGCAGTGGAGGGAGACCCAACGGGTTTCAGCTGTGTTCTGGCTCCCATTGTCTGTCAATTCAGTTTGGCCTCTGAGAACCAGCGCTAATTACCGAATCTAGATAATGGCATCGCTGTTGTTGGGTTTTTGAATGTGGGAGTCCAAGCAGGTTATGCATATCGCTGGGTTACAGGGTGTACTATAGCACAGGGGTAGGCCAGCACATAGCCTGAAGAGCCAGCATCTATGAAGGTTTTCACTCTTGTCTATTATGCTGGCTCAATTAGCTAATTAGCACCAATGGTGGCGCACTCATAGATTAGACCACAGTAAAGTGTTCCATGTGTGGACACAGGAACAGGTCCTCTGTCATTGCTCATGATGTAGCACGACTGTCATGTCACATAGATGATTGAGTTAATTAAAGAATTAAGAGAAGAAGCTGGCTTGCAATACAGAAAGGCATACCGTCTCTCTGCATGTCGGTCAAATATTGTCCAAACGCTCACTGTACTGACAGCAGCTGTAAGGGCAGTTATAGTGTAGGAAATGTAGTCCTGCTGCTTTTCATATTTACTTATAATCAGTATAATTATATGGGGTAGGCTTTTTAACAAAATATGATATTAAAAATAATGGGATAATCTGAAATATGAGCCTATCCAGCTCCTTGTGTTTATGCCATTTAAGTGCTGGAAATTAGCTTTGCATTTGATTTTATGAGGATTGTAAATATATTTACACAAAAAAATGAAGTTAATTTTGATTGAGATTTTCTAAACAGATTTGTTCAGGATTGCTTCTCTTCATTTTGTGTAATGAATGGTGATGGCTGGTGTGGTCTATGGGCCATATCATCCTCCAATCTAATAAGCTTATCTTCCAGGCTTGGTTTATTTAGTTTACTTTAGCTTCAAAATATGTAGCCTAACCTTTTTCCACCCACAGCCAAGATGAAACTGTTTTCATGAACAAATTAACAACACAGATCTTTTTTGTTTTTGGTAAATTATTGTTGTAAAAATTGCTAGTTGCGTTGCTTAGTACTAATTAATGTGTTTTGCCTTGTGTCTCTGTGTATCCCATAATTAAAAAAGGATAATCTTTCCCTGGTAGTTAAGCAGCATGTAGCCTAATGCTTAAGTAGAGTTGATAATTAAATGAACCATCCGTGTTTTAAAAATTCATTCCCATGTTCAGCACATTAGGAAGACCCCCCACTACGGTCTGAAGGCACTGAATTTACTGGAAGCACAGTAGCATTACAGTGGCAGCTTTAATCTGTTTTATTTGTCTGTATTTTCCGGTCTCTCTCGATGTAGAACTGAAAAAAATTTTTTTTTTCTAAACTTTTCTCACTCCAGGGCATTGGCTGTGTAGCTTGACCACAGAATGGCTGAGCTCCATTTTAGCGGCCTCAGTCCTATTCCAGGGCCTCTTGTGTTACCTGGTTGATTGGACTCTAAAAGACCACACAGTCATAGAACTGAGCCATGGCCTCACATATGCCATTGGCTGACTATTACCAGGTGACCACAGTGGAGCGCTCCAGTTGGCTGTGTCCCCTTGGGGTCTAAGGTGGGTTTAGCCTAAATCAGCCAAGGTTCCACAGTGTCACAGTTCTTCATCTGAGTGGTACACCAAATGCCTATAGGTAACCATCTGTCTTTAGTGACTGGCTCTTCTGTAGTAGTATGCATGCACTGTTGGGGTTTACAACAGTCACTGGCTCTCCTGTAGTACTGTGTGTGGGTGTCAGGTTGAAAAATAGTCAAAAAAGGGAAAATGTTCTTAATAATTCACTCTGTTTAGATTTCTTAGATATTTCCTTTTAGAAATGTGACATTTGGGTCTATCTGGCATGTTTTTATTATGAAGACCAACTAACACACTTTGAGATTATGAGTAAGTCATCATACATTGCAGCCATCTGTGGCTATCCTTCTGCAGTTTTCATGTAGGTTCTGTTGAGTGCTGCCCATACTGCTTCTACTTTGTAGTCATATTTGGTTGGCTTAGTGGGGCTGTAATCCCCATCCATTCATGAGTGTTTAATGCCTGTAGATAAAAAAAAAGCCTTATTCACCCTGCACAGCTTTCAGCAAAAGCCTGGCATTTTTCCACCAAAACCAGTGCTGGCATTTTGCCGGGTTTTTCTTGCCAGTGTACTTATTTGCCAGAAGTCTTACAGTTGAAGGTGAGCACATGAGGTGTTATCAGTAAAATGTATATGTCACAGCATTGACATTTTTACTCTGTGCATTGGCACTTGGTAACATTAAACTGCTCAGATGAAGCAGTCACAAAACTTTGAGAGGTAACAGGTGTTAAGCCCTATGTTCAGGATCCTTATTTTCACACTCATTTTGTAATCCGTTCCTAACATAGCCAAAATCATAACCTAAAGTATGTGGCATGAAACTATTCTTTTCCAAAATGATAATTCCATTCGATCAAGCTTAATATGTTTCAAGACTTACTTTAAATGAAGATCAGTTTAGTGGCTTTGGCAACAGTGTACAATATCAATATCCATTTCAGTTGTATCAGTTTCTGTTTAATGACTAATTTCCATGTGATTGGTTCAAAGAAGTGATTACCACATAAGAGTTCATTTCAGAACAGGTTTTCCATACAGTAGAAGCCTGTATCTTGTTTGGAAAACACTAGGCTGCACTATTTGTCTTTGTTCTTTCATGTTTATTTGAGTGACATTTAACTGTATTTATATACACTGAGTCCTAATAACTGCCTAATTGCACATATGGCTATTGTTCTGTGCTTTAATGGACTGTTTCTAAGCAGTCACATTCAGCTATCTGACCATGTGAAAGTAACCTTAGTGCGCCCCCTCCTAAGAAGGATAATGCAAGCATTTTGCTGTCCTTCTACAGAGACATCACAGGGTCTTTCCATAGGTAAGCACTTTCTGCTCAGCCACCAGTCTATAATTAGTCTGGCAGCAGTCTGTATAAGTCTATTTGTGCATATGGGCAGTGTGTGTGTGTGCATTTGTTTGTGTGTTTGAATGTTTGTGTGAGTGAGCAAGTGTGTGTATTTGTATGTGTAAATGAATGAATGTATGTGTGTTTATATGAGTAAGTGTGTGAGTGCTTGTTTGTGTACGTGTGTTTGTGAGTCAGTGTATAGTGTGAGTGTGCGTGTGTGTGTATGCTGTGTGTTTGGCTTTGTGTGAGTGAGCTATGGTGAAATTCTTTTCTGCGCGAGTATTTGTGTCTTTGTGTCTGTGAGTGCATGTGTGTCTTTGAGTGAGTGTGAGTGCATATATTTGCTTATTGAAAGTATTTTTCATGTGGAAGTTTTTCCATTAGTCATTAGTCGTTGAAAGTTTTATTTTATTTGCTGGATTCAGGCTCCATCCTCATAATTTTAAGTGTGGTAGTGCTTTAGTCTTCAGAACTAGCAGTATGAACTAAAAAAAGGAGCATGTTTACTGCTCAATACAGAGTAATGTTGGAAAAGATAAATGACTAAGCGGCAGTGAGGACCCTTAAATGCTAAAGGCTAACCCCTCTGTTCGCCTCCTGAATGGGGAATGGGGATTTAACAAGGCACTTACCAGCAGTATTTACTCATGCTTGAGACATTTTCAGCCATGGCTTTCCCCCGGAAAGCCATGTTTTCAAAATACCCCCATACTAAATGTCTGACATTTCTCTCACTCCCCCTTTTCAAATCCCCTGTCAGTTATGAACTCCCGTATATGTCAGACTAAGCTCTTTTTTATTTATTTATTGTACATTGGAGGGAACCTTGCACTCTGACATCCTTTCTCCAGTTGACTACAGACCACTCATTTAAAATGATCAAAAATGTAAAGAAAACAAGCAAGCAAATGGGGGTTTTCAGCTCTGTGTTTCTCTCTCACACAATGCTTTTCCTTGCTGGACCTCAGTAAATGTGGAAGGCAGGTCCAGTGTAGTGATGAGACACAAACTCATGAAACAAACCTGAGCAGGAGAGGTTTTTGGTCCGGTTCAAGTTCATCCTGCCAAAGCTGACACTGGAGTCCCATTGAATGTCCTGAACAGTCCTCAGTGCTGTTACTGAGCCAGAGCTGTGGTTTCCGTCATTAACCTGGAAAAACTGATTTTCACACCCTAAATGCTCTCAGAGCCGCTGGCACTTGGCTTTTTTGCTGAACATTCTGTCCTGTCTGGTTAGGAGTTCCTGATCCCGATACATGAATAAATAAAGTGGTAAAACTCCATGTACTCTGTCACTCGGAGCAGTTTTTAATCTGACAGGTATGAACGTTAATGGCAGATTTGTAATATAGGTACACAGGAGGAACCTTTCTCTCACATGTATCTGGGGCAGTAGTACAGTTCAACAGTAGGTCACTGCACTTGTAACCATGAGGTTGCATGTTTGATTTGTAGGCAGGACACTGCCGCTGCCCTATGCACAAAGCCAACTGATTCTAATTAGTATACCTGTTCTGAGTTCTAGGTGAGCTTATTGATGAAATCAGTAAGCTGAAGCCAGAATGTTTGCGTTTGGAAACCTCTGTTTTAGATAGCTGCTGCAGTCACTTGCAGTTTTGTGCGTCTGGACCAGTATATCTCTACATTGCAGTGATTGTTTTATTGCACATGGCTGTTCAGGGGTGTATTAGATATTGTTCTGTGAGTCCTGTGCAGAGCTGCGATTGTAAAGACCTGTAGTTATTTCACTGTGTGTCAGTCCTCTGGCAGGGCTGGTGTGTGAGTGCTCAGCTGTGACAGTGAGCGCATGGTGCATGTGAGACTGGCTCACTACAGAGCGAGGTGTTTTCTGCTGGGGAAGCCCTGTTGTGATAGTTGGCTGTTTAGCAAAGGACCAGGGCAGCTGAGGACACAGAGAGGCTGGCCCTCTTGCTCTTCTGTTCACTCAGTTGTGCAGAGCGTGGAGTGGCTGGGCGGCTCTCCTCAGCAGCTAACCTGGCTTCATTTGGATGGATCGTGTGAGATCTGTCCATCTGAGAGGATTGGCTCATGGCCTCTCTAATGGCAAGAGAGCATCCTTTCTTTGGTTTCATTAGAGTTGCAGAAACTTGGCTGTTCAGTACGTGACTTTTGTGAGATCAGTATGAGCAATTTGAAATTCCTCTAGCATTTACACTGTTGTGGAGATGTTTCACTGGGTGCTTGAAGAGGATGAGATGGTTAAGTAAAGTGCTGTTAAAATGACATTTGATACTTGATTAGTGAATGCCCGGATCTGTTTCTCTGAGGGTTATTTAGAATGTGTTTTCATGGTTTGTTTCAGTGGATATACCCATGCCTCCTTCTTCAGGCTCCTTCAGTTCAGTGAGTTCATGTGCAGGACTTCCTAAAAACCATTACCTGTGAGAAGAGATTGTAGGAGCAGTGCTCCCTAGGGCTGTCAGCATTATGGGATATGGGTTAGGCTAACTGATAACTGCAGGCCCTAATACCCCACTGAAAAGTATTTGGTATTATTGCTCAAGTGTAGCTCTCTGTCACTCTTTTCCCTCTCCCTGCGCCCCTGTGCAAGCCATGCAGCTAAGTTCCTAAGTGTAGGCTACAGCTCCTGTCAAACAGGGGGACAGGCGTACGTAAGAGAGATGGCACATTTTAGGAGGCAACACATAGACTGGAACAGACAGCATTGAAGTTATTCCTCATTCTATAAAAACACACACGACTGCTTTTAATAGGCAAGTTTTTACTTAAAAGTTAAAACACAATAGAAAAGTTATTTAAATGTTTAAAAAAGCATCAGTGCAGGCCAGATGGTGGAGAAGGCCCTTTGTGTGGATTTTCGTAATGGCTGGTGTGATGATTATGGGGTGATTTATATAGTCGCCTGCTGCATTGTTTTTCCACATTGGCTCTCCAGAGTAAACTCTTACCACCTCTAATAGAAGCATAATGTACAGGCTGTGGTTGTTCGTGTGCAGTTTCTCAGTTTCTCATATAATTCAGCACTGGTGCGTCGCTCCTCTTTCTGTCATTTCTGATGCTTTGAAGCTTCTTGGCACTGAACATCAAAGGTGCCATGCGATCACAGTGATTTACTGCAAACAGAAAAACGCATATGGCACAGTGCAATAACCCTGCAACCAAACCACGGAATGCGTAGGGCACCCAATCATGTTAATGGACTACCTTTGTTTGGATTCAATTCGATGGCTCAACTTCTCATTTATAAATGAAATTGATTCTGTTGTGTTTGTACAAGTAGAAAAGCTGTTTGATAAGGCAAGAAAACACTTTTTTTGAAAATTTTGTTTTGTAATTAGTTTTTATTGAAATGTTTTCTGGATGAGTAGGGGGGTGTTGCGGGGCAGGTATAGTAATAGCGTACATGACAGAGTTAATACCATTCCTTGGTAATCAGTCAGCAAGAGTGACAGATGAAACCGGTTTTACTGGTTAGGACTGTAATGCACATTTGATCACTTGCTGTTGTTTTTCTTTTGAACTTGCGCTCTTTAACTGCCTCTGGGAGCTGAGCAAGTTCTCTCCACTGGCTTTTATTGAAAAATGATGCATGGCAGGTTTCCATGTTAGCCATACTGAAATCACAAGATTCTTTCACAATGTGTACAGGAATCAGGGCGTCACCGTGGGCAACAAGTATGTCAAGGTCATTCGTCAGCCTGTTAGTCAATTGCATTAAATCTGCTTAGACAATATGAACACAGTTGCTTAGTTTTAAAAGGGCTTGACCCAGTCATTACAATCCCCTGCATAACAATCTGTGACATCTAAAGGGGTAGGAATGCAGGTGGTACAAGGACACCATTCTATGTACAGAGTGATTGACACAGTAAAAAAAAAATGTAACATATAATCAAACTTGCTCAATGCAAATCCAGATCTTTAACCACAATGGCAACACTTCCATGTCTTCACACCGTACTGCATCTGTACGCAAATATAATGGTGACCATTCGGGCACTAGCAGAGGATTACCCCAGTATTTCTGTGCATGCTGGTTTCTCAGCATCTGGTGCTAAGAAGCAGTGATGGAAGCGTAATGAGCATGCTCACAAACCCACGCGCCCTCATTTGTCAGGTCATTAGCAAGTTGGCAGAAGCGATAAGGTTAGCAGTGTGGTGATCTGATTACAGGTAAAGTAATCTGATATCGGGGCCTTCTTTGTCAGCATTGGTGGGGGGTTGGGGGCATCATTTGTGTTCACCCCTTCCCGCCAGCTCGCTACTTTCAGCCCGCCTGCGCATTGAAGAGGTAAAGCAGGCTGAGCTGAGATATTAGGCCACATTATGCTAATGCTGCCCTGCATGTCCTCAGGGCATGCTACAGTGTCCGTTTCTGCACTTTTTCCCCCGGGCCCCCTGGGGGGTGATTGTGAAAATGGCGGGGTTTTCTTTTGAGAGCATTGCGCGCTCATTTTTTAAGGAGCTTATCTCTGGGCTTTGTTGAGTCAGCACCCTGTGAAAAAGGACTGTGAAATTCGGTCAGAGAGGAGAGAGGGAAGCCCTCTTTCCCGCCCTTGTGCTTCTGTGAACCCGGGCAACGGTAGTCTGCATCATGGGATCCATTCAGTTCCCCGCAGCCTTTGTGGTGTCCACAGCCCCTCTCCAGGCATAAGGCACCATCACAAGCTTCTTTAGGGTCATGCAGCCCTGTCACCATTCAAATATTTTAATAGAGTAGTCACCCTTCTGAAGCAACTCTTAACCCTTTGCAAACACAAACTCAGAGGTTGCAGGTTCAACTCTCATGTGAGGCACTGCCTTGTCAGCCTGAATTGCTTTGGTTGTCAAATGGAACAGTATGTAAAATGGCATAGGTCCCAGGTAGCAGGCTGAAACACTGATTGTCAGTCTTTGAACTAGCTAAGCAAGTATTTAAATATATCTGTGTTGATTTGCTTTTCACGTGCTAAGCAGACTGAAGCATCAAACGTTGTAAGTTCAAATCCCAATTGTGGCACTGTTGTTTTGTGTGTTTTTTCAGCCTGAATCACTTCAGCTGTGTGATGAGATAACTATCACTGTAAGGTGTGTATTGTACTATGGATAAGGGTGTAGGAAAATAAAAGAATTGATAATTGAATGGAAGTGAGTTGCCATAGTTGTGATTAAGGTGCAGTTAAGGTGTGTTAGGTGTACTTAAGACAGTGCTGTAGAGGGCCAGGATATGGCCCATTACGATGGATCTGTCTGTGGCCACACCTGGCCTCACCTGTGTCCACCCACCTGTCTAGGCTCGTAAAACTCTGACATCATGGCCCTTTACAGTAGCCACAGTTGGGTGGGGTGTTGGTGACATCATTTTCATTATCACAGAAACATGATTAAAAAAAAAAAAACATGATGGCCTGCAAAAAAACACCTCTTGAGAATCTCACAAACATATAGTGTGAGAAAAGGACCAGCCATTCCAATAGCCTGATTTAAATATCAAATGAAAGTGTATCCCAAAAGAGAGTGTGATTGCATGTGACTAGGCTTGTTTCTCAAATGGTTCTCTGGTTCAATTCCCAGGCTGGTCTCTGCTGTTCTACCTAAGAGTTAGGCCTGGCTATTTCCTTTTGAATTGTAATACTATTTGAATTAATAATAATAATAATAATAATAATAATATTTAGTACTAGTGATACCACAGAAAGGCAGTAGGGTTATCCCATGAGAATATATTAACATTACAGGTGAAAACCCTGTAAAGTTGCCATTTATTAACATCATAGACCTTACACACAGAAGCACCACTTTGACCTGAAGCAAATTCTGCAGTGAATGAAAAAAGAAATATTTATGAAGCTTTCATTGAGTATGCAGTTTTAGACTGACTTTTGAAACCCAGCCTGACACAGCAGCCTTTTGAATGTTAGCATGTTGTGGTAGCAGTGATGTAGAAAGTGGTTTTTTGAGATAATTGTGTGGTGGAAGAGCGCTGCAGTATTCATTAAACAATGGGCTACCCTGATGGCAGGATCACAGCAGGGTCTGTGTGCACACATGAATACAGCGGCCTTTTGAATGGAGGATAAATTAGCTCGCATCCAGGGCCGAACAGATTTTCTATAACCAGTGTGTGTTTGCTTTATCTCCCTCAGATGTTGTTTAAAATGGTGCAGGTTTCATTTAACTGGGTGACTGTACGACTGTCAGTTTTTGAACCATGAAAAGTGAAAAAGAAGGAACTATCCAAGTCTGTTTGCTTTGTCTTCCTTCTTTGTCTTCCCCAGACTTAGTTGTAAAACGGTGCAGGAGCCATTTAGTGTGCCAAAGCATTGATATTGCTTTCCTAAATGCGGAAAAAGCAGGAACTAACCAAATTCATTACAGCAGTGTGTATTTGCTTTGTCTTCCTTGTAAGTTTTTAAAGATTTTGCAGTTCTCATATGGGTGCTCAGGCACCAATCTAAGTCTGTTTAAAAGCACGAATAAACAAATCTGTGTTTTGGCTTTGTCTTCCTCATCTGTTATTTAAATGATGCAGGACATTCGTGGCAGTCAAAAGCTGCGATTTTGGTGTCTTGGGAAAACAGGAACTGCAGAAAACAGGAACTGACCAAATTTGTTCCTGGTTGTAACTAATGTCTGTTTGCCTTTCCTTTTTTGTGGTGCTGGTCCTATTTAATGGGCCAAAGCACCAATATATTTCTGAACCGTTTAAAAGCAGGAAGTAATCCAAGCTGTCCGTTTTCTTTGTTTTGCTTAGATGGTTTTAAGAATAACGAAGGTCATGCTTAGCTGTTCAAAGCATCGGTGTCAGGTTTTTAATTGTGAAAAAGCAGGATCTAACTAAACTGCTCTGTGTTTTCCCTTCAGCCGCATGAGGACGGCTCGTCCATGATGCAGAGCTAACGGCCCACACGCCCGACTGAAGAAAGGTGGCAGCTGGACCATCCTCAGCAAACACATGGCGGCGCTAGGAGTAAGTCTGTCTCTCTCTCTCTCTCTCTCTCTCTCTGTCTCTCTCTCTCTCTGACCCTTCTTTCCTGAACAAAGAAAACTTGGAATTATAGGTGTCTATCTTCAGAAAGTACCAACAATTAAACCACTATCTGTGGAAAGTACCTGTAATTAATCAAGCTTTAACAAAACTTTCAAACCTCCTGCCATACCACTGTTCTGCTGTACAGCTCCAGGCAAAATTACTTGCTTTTGCTCAAAGTAAATGGAGAGTGGAGAGAAGCAGAGAGCAGAGATTTAGAAGTTCACAGAACTAGCTGCCCTATTGTTTTCTCAGTAACTTCATGCCTGGGATAGATATTTAACATCTGTAATGTACAGAAGAACATATAAGGAATGTAGAAAATCATTATTAAAAGATGCCTGATAACTGACTTTCACAGCTGAAATATTCAGACTTTCACTGATGTGTCATTTTTCAGACTGGGATCGTTGTCCACTAGCATTTTTTAAATGACAGGTTGTCATGTAGCCCTTTATTCAGAACACTAACATGCTTTGAGTTAAGACTAGAAATATATCAGACAGGCATCCATCAGGGTTTTTATGTACAGACCTGTACAGATGGGTATAGCCAGGTTTAGGTGACACAATGTCTTCAAGGATTTTGTAGGTAGATTAAACCAGCATTTCACCCTCTGAAAACAGGCAATGTTGTATAATAGTTTGGGATCTGGACTTGAAACTGGGCTTGTAGCTCAGGGGTTGCAGGTTTAGTTCCCAGGTGAGGCACTGCTAGTGTGCTCTTGAGCAAGGCACTGAACCTGAATTTCTTCATTAAAATATCTAGCTAAATAAATGAATTTTAAATATATAGCTATAATATGAAACTAGCTGTAGATGCTAAATGACTGAAGTATAGTCTAAACTGGTTCACATTGGGATGCAGTTCCGTTCTGTCATTTGGTCACGTGAAACTCTCTTAATGCGACAACAAACTTAAGGCTTTCTGCATTCAGTTTGATTCCTCACTGTCTACCTAGCTAACCTTAAAAGTGGCCAACTATTTTTAATTAAGTGTCTCACATACCATAGCTAGGTTAAAAAAAAAAATCATTACTGCATTCGTTTGAATTCTGAAGGCAAGTTAATTTGGTTCATATTTCACATTAGCTGTCAAAGATTACTGTTGGTGCTGTATTTGCAGCAGACCTCTTTGAGAGAGCTAGCTTTCCCTCCCATAAGTCTAATTGAATGTAATCCAAAGGGCTGGTGCTTGAAACTGCTCAGTAGTGAAAATGTGCAATCTGGAGCAATTAGGAGGCTCAGCAAAGCGGAACTCTACAGGAGCTGGCCGTGGGGTTGCAGGTGTGTGTGGCTCGACGGGGGAATCGAGCGACCGAAAGTGATCAGGTTGCGGCCGCATCTTGAAGGTCCACTCCAGCCAATCTTATTTTCCTTTTTACTTGAAGAAATAATCAGGAATCAGAAACAAAGAGGTGGTGACATAGGAGTTCATGGAACCTCATCAACACATGCCTCATTTGCTCATTCGCTAGGTAACTTTACAAACAGGATAGTTATGTCACATCTGTAATGTATTCCACAACATATGTCATGACACTTTTTAAATAGTTTTTAGGAGTAAGTCAGGAAATGGCCAAAATCCTCACACTTTCACTGAGACATTATTTTTCCAACTTGGATCATTGCACAACACCATTTCCAACCTGCGGGATGTGACATGTAGCTGAGGAGAGTCAGGATGAGTCAAGCAGGCCTTTAAAGGGTGCAGTGTTAGCTGCGGTTCGAAAGCAGCCCCTCTCTGTCAGACTCTGGGCGTAATGTCCAACAGTGTCCACATGGCGAACTGACTGGCTCTGTTTTAATGTCCATGCTGGCATTACAGAAGTACCTTTGGAAACAGTGCATCGGTCTCCGTTTGGTGTTAGTACAGTGCCTGAAGCCTGTGGGAAGTTTCTGGCTATTGAGCAGCCAGATGTGTTATGTTAGGACCTGCTGTTTAACATACTTTCTGTCTGCATTTTAAGCCATCAAATGTCAAATGCCCTTCATTATGTACATCATAAACTTTTGTTGTAGCAGTTAGATCATTATGTTAAAACATTTTTTAAACATTTTTCCCTCCTTACCCCCACCCGAATTGACCTGCTGTGTGGTGTCTGCATGCCTTAGTGTCTGTGGTTTGTTAATTTGGACAGTACCACTGAAAAGAAAAACTGCACAGGTTTGCATGACATAACGTAGTAAGCCATGACAAATTGGATCCTTATATGAAACGAAATATGAGGATGTTGACCAATTGCATGTACATAGGGTTGATGTTGTTATGTTGGAAATCCCAGATCAGAGTTGTGTTAATCTGTTGACTGATAATGACCTTCCCGATCCCCTCCCAGACGGCCTTATCTGAACAGGGCCTCAGCGCGCGTTCTCTGGGTTACATTTTACATTTTATTGATTTATGAAGCTGGTTTTGTACATAAAAATGTTTGCTGAAGCACTTCAGGTTCTCTATCTGGTGACGAGGTAGTGCAGCTATGACCCTTCTGGGATTTGAACCAGAAACCCCAAGAGTGTGGGTATGCACATTTGGCAGTGATGGGAGGGAGGAGGGAAAGCATGATGTAATGTGTGGAGAGTGGTGATGGAGACCAGAGCTCAACCACCTTGGTGATGCATGGTGGCCATTTTGCTCCAGAACTCTCACTATGCCTCACCGGGGGTGGAGAGGGATGGAAATATTGAGCCATGTAAATTAGGGTGTGATTCACTATCCAGGGTGAGAGGGCCCAGTTGGGAATTTTTCCAGGACCCTAAGCACATGTGATATTTCAAACCAGTTTGTCTGCCTGTCTGCACTACAGAAGGACAACCAGGCCACATGCATAATTGAACCGTGATCTCAAACTTCATTGTAAGAAAGCTTTGGTACCTGCTGGGTTTTTTCTGGTTAGTTTTAGTCCTTTGTTAAGGTTTAAATATTAAATTCTATTGTGCTCATACCTCTGTCACTAAATAAAGTAAAATCCTAGCATTATTTTTTTGAAGGCTGAATTAGCAACTGCAGGCACGATGGCCATCTAGTGTAAGATCCTTGACACACAATTTCATGTGACATTTTTTTTTCAGGCTAACTGAGTCACTGTGGAGTCTGTTAGCCTGGCTCACTGAGGACTCGGTTGGCCTGGGTCACTGTGGGCTCGGTTAGCCTGGCTCACTGTGGAGTCGGTCAACCTGGCTCACTGTGGAGCTGGTTAGCCTGGCTCACTGTGGAGCCGGTTAGCCTGACTCACTGTGAAGTCGGTTAGCCTGCCTCACTATGGAGTCATTTAGCCTGGCTCACTGTGGAGTCTGTTAGCCTGGCTCACTGAGGAGTCGGTTGGCCTGCCTCACTGTGGACTTGGTTAGCCTGCCTCACTATGGAGTCATTTAGCCTGGCTCACTGAGGACTCGGTTGGCCTGGCTCACTGTGGACTCTGTTAGCCTGGCTCACTGTGGAGTCGGTCAACCTGGCTCACTGTGGACTCGGTTAGCCTGGCTCACTGTGGAGTCGGTTAGCCTGGCTCACTGTGAAGTCGGTTAGCCTGCCTCACTATGGAGTCATTTAGCCTGGCTCACTGTGGAGTCGGTTAGCCTGGCTCACTGTGGAGTCGGTTAGCCTGCCTCACTATGGAGTCATTTAGCCTGGCTCACTGTGGACTCGGTTAGCCTGCCTCACTCTGTGGAGTCGGTTAGCCTGCCTCACTGTAAACATGAGTAGCCTGGATTTCTCTCACGCATTGCTCACTGTGCTGTCTCACCTTTCTTCCACTGCAGAACCCAGACATGCTGACCAGGAAGATCAAGCTGTGGGACATCAATGCCCACATTACCTGTCGCTTGTGCGAGGGGTACCTGATCGACGCTACCACGGTGACCGAGTGCCTGCATACCTGTGAGTCACACTGCAACCCAAAATATCCACCCCTCTCCCTCTCAGTATCTCTCTGGTCAATGTGTTTGAGCCTGCTGGGAAACCCAAACGAAAGCCTTAATGAATTGGGTTATTTTTATTGACCTATTTGGAAGGTGCTTTCACACAAATGAGGAAACGATTCCTCTGGATTATGTTTGTACCAGAGGCCTGGGCAGTGTAATTTCATTTGAGTTTTTAAGGGGAGGGAGGGAAAGTGGGTGTGGGGGGTGCTTCATTGACATTGGCTGGCCATGATCCAGGACTTAAACACACACATGGAGAAAGCCAGGATGTGATTGATCTTGATTTTTCCTGTGTAATCACAATGAACCTTATGTGTTTTTGGGGCCACTGGCATTTGGCTTTATTATTGAACATTCTCTCCTGAATTAAGTCTGGAGAGGTGGTTTTGTGACGTTTTTGTGTAATGTTGGGTCACCCTGCCTGTATTGTTGCACAGAAAATTGATGGTACTACCACTTGGCCCAGCAACTCATTGATTTAACTTATCATTGTTTTGGTGTTAAAAGCAAAGTCATATATAGTTAAAATAAGTCATTGTCAGAAAATAAGTAATTGTCAGAAGCATGTAGGTCCCGTCGCTGTATGGTTAGTGTTAGGCCTAGTCTCAGTATGCCAACTGCTAGGCTGACAACACACTACAATAAAGCAAAGGTTTGAATACTGACTGACAGCAATCAGTGTGTCTCCTCCTCTCCTGCCCCCCCTCATGCCATAGCACGCTCTGTGCTCGTTTTGTGTGAGGATAACGGCGGCTTGCTGTCTGCAGCTCCTGTCTGCTTCACTGTAATGAGCCATGCGGTTCAACCGAGGTGACTGGGTGCTGAGCCGCATGAGCTCTCTGGTACCACCCAGTGGTCATATAGTGACAGTGCAGCTGTGGCAAGAACAGACAGTTCCCTGGATGGAAATCTCCACTCTGACATTGGACATTTGTTGATAATCCCATGCCACTGATAAACACATCCCCAAATCTTCCAAGCAATTTAAAGCTGAAATTTTATTTCATGAGGATGTTAGAGGTATAATGTTGACTGTAGTCAAATTAGTTTTATCTTTACATCTTAACACTCATATTTGTCTATAGCACATATGAAAAGATATTCCATTCCTTTTTAATAAGCAAAATCGGCAGAGTATATAAAGACAGAGAAGAAATCTCCTGTGACTCCTCTCACTACCAGAATGCTTCCATTCAAAGGAAGGCCTGGCATTTTGAAGCTCAAAGTAACTCAGACCAAGTGAAGTGCAAGACATGCTCCCAAGTCTTTTACTTCACTTGATTTTTAACTCATGTCAGTGTAGCACTGAGAGGAAAGCATCATTCTGCAGCTCGCGCTAAAATAGTTTTTGATTTCTACAGTCGATGTAGAAGGGAAGCATGTCTGATCTGAGTAAAGGCACAGGTTTTGGAACTCCAGTTTAAAAGTGTTTGTCATTGTAGGTCACTGAAAAATACAGAGTGGAAACCCACCTCATACAGACCCATAGTCCATTTTACCTGAAGCATCACTGCCTGCCTACACTGAAACTAGACTGATGGTTATCATAATGGCCTCAGAAGTCTGTTTTGATCAGTTATGCAGTCCAGACTTGAATGGAACGCCTGGCCCAGAATTTATGTTTACTGGACCAAAGTCAGTTAGTTACTCCATATCTCTATGTCATTTATTGCCTGAAACAGGCCACATTTGTAGACATTCTCTAGCTGTAAAGTGTTGGAAAATGTTAAAATGAAAAAATCATAAACATATTGCTTGAGTTGCTGAGGTCCATAATAGACAAAACAAAAATGTGTAACACTCCTGAGCTCTGGCACACTGCTCTATTGCATGAGGCCGTTGTGTCCTTAGGATCTGTCAGGTGTGATTTAAACGGTGCCCACACACATATAGACTGTCAGCTACATCAACAAAGTATTTTTTTGTTTCCCTGGGTTCACAAGGAGCTAGCCCGTCCCACTCTCTGTCTCAGAGATGTGTTAAACACAGAGAGTATGGCTGCTTGGCTCTGTCTCCAGGGTCACCTCGAGGGACAGTCTCTGGAGCGTGTGTATGACATGCAAGGTGCCAGGACTCTCTGTCACCGTCCTCTGAAACAGCAGCAGTGTGTTTTTGCACTGGTCACACTCTACTGCGCACAGAGTGACCTTTAAATCACCTCCAGGCATGTTTTACAGCAGTACAGAACACAGGGAGGTTGACCTCTGCTTCTGACTGTCATGCTCCAGACACCCACTGAGCCTGAGTGGGCCGGGCTGAGTAGTGTCTGCTGGGAGTGGCACTTATAGCCCAGTAGAGGGAACTGTTACCTTTGCAATATGGCAAAAACACAATACCACAGTGCAGTTATTATTACTCATTAACAATGAGATCATTATTTATATCTGGCCTGGAAACAAACTTGAGCTGTTTTTTGTTATTACTCAACACTAAATTGACACATTAAAGTAGTTGATGATTACATTATTTACTTGCTTCACAGGGTTTTTTGGGTCTGAATTGGTTACTGATTTAAAGATGCAAACAAAAACCAGCTGAGGATGTGGTCCTGTAGGACCAGGGGAAGTATAGTGATGGGGCAATCCTTTTTTCCTTGCTTGACTAAAAGGGGACACTGACCCCTGCTGGCCAATATTTGCCACTTCTAATAACAAACCTAGTTTTCACCCATCCAAGCGCTAGCGCTCTGCAGCCTATCCCGGGAGAAGGGAGAATCTGTGTTTTCAATGTGTGTAAACACCTGGGATTTTGGCTTTTTTGAAGGGTATGTAAATCTGTCCATTGGTTGGGATCCTCCTGCCAAGAGCTTCGCAAAATGCAGTGATACCCGCACAGTGCAGTAGTATCCTCACACCTGCACACCATATTCTTCCATGGAAAACTCCCACAGTGAAGATCATGTGCACCACTCAGAGAATCATGTTGGCATCTGCCATTGGAAGTATTACAGTGTACATATAAGTCTAATTATCTCAGCCATTGAGTAATGTACTGTGCCCAACTGGTAGTCCTGTGACCCATTAGCACAGGTATGCACTCCCTGCTTCCTTGAGTGCGCACTTGTACTCCCCTTGCTGTTGCACTTAGTGTGCACTCGTGTTCGTGATGTGTTTGCCTCATATGCACTCAGAAGCACAGGAAGCTGAGGTCAGAGAATTTAAGCCATAGCTACTCAGACTCTTTTAGAGATGGAGGTTCTGTAGTGGAGAATACCACAGAGGTAATGGGCCCATTACAGACTCATGACACCAAGGCCATTGTGTCTATATCTGCCTGAACCCTGCTGTTTCAGCGAGCTCAGAGATAAACCATGTCTCTCTTTCTGTTTGACCTCGTATTACAAGCACACAGCCAGCTGCTGATTTTAAAAGCATCAGCTCTGTGTGTGCTGTGAATTTCAAATGCTGCACTTTGTGCTAAGTTAAACACCTAAAACACAGAGGACGATGGAGAAGTCATTTCATTAAAACAGCTTTGCTATTCTTGTAATCCAGAATGTGTAAATGCATTTGGAGACTCCACAGAGGAAGAATACATTCTCTGATCTCTGCTAAATTAGCTGAAATTAAACTGTTAGCATCACTTGTCAGGCTACTGCCCATACGTAGTATCGTCATGACTTCATCCAATGACAAAAGCAGTGTTCCAAACCAGTGTATCCCGGGGGACTCCTAAATAGCTCTGTTGGCCTTGGATATGCCATCTCCCCTCCCTAAAACTCCACCCAGTCACTTTTCTGTCCAATCCCCCTAACTCATCTAAACATCAATCAGTTTGGTACAAACTTAGGCCAGAGTTGCTATTGTATTATTATTATTATTATTATTATTAGTAGTAGCATTAATATTAATAATAATAATAATAATAATAATAAATTAAACATTGTCATTGTAATAATTTTATTATAGTAGTGGTTGTGGTAGTTGTAATAGTAGAAGTAAAGGAAAGTTTTGCATTTTTAAAATATACAGTCTCCTTCCTGTTCAGATTTAGATGTCTGTCTCTGTGTTTTGAGCTTATGGATTACCTTTGTTCAGGTCAACTCACATCTTGCAGCGTACACATTGTCTATTTATACAGCCTGTTATTTTTGCTGATACTAATCTTTCTGTATCCCTTTACTCAAGGGTAGAACAGTAGTGTCACCCCAGACATTTGAAACTGAAACCTTCAAGGTTGCAGGTTCAATTCCCAGGTCAGGCACCGGCCTTAACCTGAAATATTGTAATACTGTGATAAGAACACTGCTGTATAAATAGGAAGCTGTGTCACTCTGGGTAAGGTTTTCTGCCAGATGCCTAAAGTGTAATTTAGAAAGCCCTATTTCCCATCTACCTCCCAACTCACTGCTTCAAAAGATGGTAATGTTATGACAGAAACCACTTGTCATCTTTATGCCCTTTATGGAAATCACTGTTAAAGGGGGAGGGTCAAATGAAATAGTACTTGTGGCCTTGATAGTCAAGTCACTCAACTGTGTGTTCTTCTACAAGGGCTGTGAGTCATAACCAGTTTGGCTGTATCCTACCCATGATCATTAAATGATAATGTTGGTTTGTTACCATGACATTATTCATAAACTCAGCCAATTCCAAATCAAATGAAAAGCAGACTGCATTAATCTGCTTTACTGAACATAAGTATGTCTTTGAAGCTGGTGTACAAAGAGCAGTGGCTCCAGAATAGCAATAACTGTTTTGAACACTAGAGGGAGACATTGCCCCATTAATGAGCTGTTGCTACACTGTTGAGCTACAGTGAAGTGCTTTGATTCTTTCCTTATAAGGTGGATATTTAGAAAGTAGGGTGGATGGCATTCAGGTGTGTTACTGTATGTAAAGTCAGGTTGTATATGTAAGACAGGGATTTTCAGGACTTAAGTATCTACAGTTTTTCTGAAACCAAACTCATCTGATTTCACTAATTAGCTTATGTAGTAAACATGGATGCTGGTGCAGATACCTGCAGCCAAGGCCCACAGGACCTGGAGTGGAAGAGGCCTGTTGTGACATGTCTTGTGTATAAAATTAGGTGGTATGGCAAGTTATCCCATATGACTGTGTATAAAGTTAGGCTGTAACTGTAAAGTTACAGTATGAACAGATTTAAGGCTTTTCCTGTAGGGTTCCAGTGTGTGTATAGTTAGGTTGTAAAGCTGTTCCCTGTATAACAGTGTGTTAAATTAGGTGGTAAAATTGTAACTTTAAGGTGTCCTGTGTTACAGTCTGCAGGAGCTGTCTGGTCAAGTACCTGGAGGAGAACAACACCTGTCCCACCTGCAGGATTGTCATCCACCAGAGCCACCCACTACAGTACATTGGGTGAGAGCAACATCATCGCCATAACAACATACCACCATACCACCATACCACCAGCACCTAATGCCTTCATAACACCACTAATGCCAGACCACCCTCAATACTATCATAATGCTGCATCTAATCCCTTTCAAAACCACCAACACCAAACCACTCTCTGTACTACCATATTGCAACTGGAAAGAGCTCTCAATATCGCCAATTCCTAATCCCTTTCCATACCACCGACACCAGACCACCCTCAGAACAACCATAATGCAAGAGCTAATGCTTATTCAATACCACCATTACCACAGTACCCTCAATATCTAAAGTACTGATGCTATATATAATTTCTCTCTCTTTGAACTTGATAGATGAATGGAAAGCTTGCATCCTTAGTTCTGCCAATGTCTCATGGCCCTGTGGCAAAGTTATTTGAAACCCTATAGACCAAAGCTTTTAACTGTAAAGTAATGTGGTGATAAAATCCATTTTTATAGGAACAGGGGGATGCAGACTGACATGTTTTGGATACTAGCCAGTTTGTGTGTGTGCAACTCAGTTACGCCAAACACTGTGTACCTCTCACTTAATTTTACTTGTTTTTATTTGATGTGAAGTTGGATTTAGGTTCAGGCTATAGTGATACCCAGTTTCCTCTTAAATCCCTTATCCCCATCTTAAGAAGCTGTTTGAACAAACTTCAAGGAGCATGTGTTAACATCTGCAGCCTCGTTATCAGCACTTCAGTCACCGTGTGCTTCTGCGCTCCATTCGTCCCAAGGAGCATTTCACATGTGAACCCTAGCTGTGTCAGCTCTAAGATCTTCCCCTCCAGCGCTACACACACAAGCTTTGAAGACCAGTGTCCTCCAGCCTTTTGATCACTGGCGCGTTAACCTCCCAGCATGTTCCGGAATATTCCTGACTTACAAAATATGCCCCAATAATTTATTCATCTTTAGCACCAGGGAAAAGGGCAGAAGCACTGAGTGTTTGGGCTCAGCACACACCCAGTGCCTGCATTCCTGTGCTCTCTGCTCCTCTCTTTGAGCTACAGTTTGCTTTTGTGGGGGGTTAGAACGGTGTCTGCTGGAGGAGTAGTAGTGGCAAATGTTGTGTGGAATGTGCTGTGCAAATACACGTTGTTGATTTGATCTGGTTTAATTATAAGAGTTTTGACAGACTGAGGTAATGGTACTTTATTTTTTTTGGTAATGGTACTTTTGTGGATTTATGCTTTTCTTGTGGGCTTATATTATGAATGTATCATTTGTACTCAGCATTTGTATTTTAGTTCAGATTAACATAGTTAACTTGCCTTGGTCTGGAAATGTTGTCTTGTGCAATTGCTCATATTAATTTCATAAATACCTTTATTTTCTGCTACATTTTAAGTTGCTTTGGATGTGAGTGTTTCCTAAATGACTGTAACATAATCTTTCTACAATCTCTTTCCAGTGCAGTATATACAATTACAGAGTCTTCATTGCCATGTATTTCCTATGGCCACACCCCCTTTTTCCATTAGATGCATCAAACTGTAATTGTTTGGCACTGGCACTAATGGAAATGCAAGCTTAAATATTACAGATACAGAGTTGTTCCTGGTGGGTCTATAGAATCTGTGCCACGGCAGAGAATGAAACCGACAACACTTTTCAAAACATATGAAATATTAAACCCTCCCGCTGCTCCCTTTGAAGCATGTGGGTGCTCCAAGATGGAGGAGAAGAAAACTGGAACATACTCATCTCAGCTTAATTTAACCATTTATGGCGAATGAAAGATTAATAGAGGGAGGGAAACTGGGCAGAACTGATAAAGCAGTTCCTGCAGCTGTCTGAGACAGTAAAAATGTCACAAGGCCACAGTCCCCTGAGACTCCTCTGAGGGCCAATCAGGTGGCATTCCCCAGCTGGACCCATGGCACACAGAGGTGCTGGACAGCGAAATGAAAGAGCTGCAGTTTAGAGAACCTTTGAGCTGTTTAAGCTCACTGCTCACTATCACACACGTGCAGACACACACACACAAGCACACAATCTTATATGTACACACAAATACATTTATCTATATATATATAGACACACAGACACATACACTTACTTACACACTCTCACACATACCTATGTTCACACAGCACCCATATACATGCACAATCACGCATGCAGAAACACACATACACCCCTCTATCTCCCACGGATGGTGTTTTGGGAATCTTACATTGTGACATTCTGTTACTCACCCTACTCACCCCCCCCCCCCCCCTTCCCAAGCAGAAGTTAATTGGACCCCTAACCCCCCAGGTTTAGTGGAACAGGTGCAGTGCCTAGCTGTGAGGTAGGCCTGGCAGATAGGCGGACCAGCATGCCTCTGGTGAGGGGGCTAATTGCTGGCTGGGTCGGCACTACAGGCCGAAGGCTTCAGCTCCCGTTCGGACCATGGGTGGGGGAGACGTTTCGCCTGGCAGAGGTCGTTAAGACCTGTCTCATGACTGGCTGGAGGCTCAGCTCAAACTGCATGCATCTGTATTGCCCTAACCTTTAAACTCAGTTCTCAAGTCACTGTCACTGTACTGACTCTCAGAGGAGACCAGACAAAACTGCAACATATTTGACATACAGCAAGCTTGGATTGCCATTTTCACCTCAGTGGAAGTGATGTGATTGGGTAGAAAGTATCAGTTTCTTCCTGAAAGGGAGGGTGGTCTTCATTCTGAACTGCGCTACTAAGGCCAGTCTGGTTATAAAAAGGGCTCTGTTAGGCTGTTGTGGAGGTATAACCCATGGTCTGGGTAAATACATGAAAGAAGTAGCTTTATGTATTGTTTTTGTTTTGTCTTTGTTTGAATGTTTTCAACATGTCTCATGTACTCACAGATGAGTTGGCAGTTGCTGCTTTGCAATTAGACTCTTTAATTAGTGTCCGCATGATGCCATCTTTTTTAATTGGCCTTAAAATTCTTCTGTGTGACTGAAGAAAAACCGTTGTGGATTATTTGTTCTGTTGTACAAAACAAAATCAAGGCCACTCATTTATTTTCTCTACAACTGGTTGTCACAGATTTGTTGCTCCATAAAAGGTCCGTAAAATACTTTTTTTTGTGATTAATCTTGGCCTTGTTAGAACAACTCTCTTCCATCCTTTTGAATCTTTGCATAGACTTTCTGTTCACTGGGAGCTCCCATATTCATCTTGTAAGAAGTAACAAGCAGACGGGCCTCACTAACGGAGACAAAGATGAATACAGACAAAATAAAGGGACGCAATCAGTGCGAGAGGCGCGTCTGGAACGGGTAGTAATTTAACAGTAATCTGGCCGAGCGAAGGAGTGTGCTACCAGCATAATGAAATCAAGTGAGCGAAATGCAATTAAATAGTTGGTGCGCTTTAATTAGTTTGGCATGGGCGCCCTGTCTCCCCTTTAACTGGGTCACAGACACGTTTGCTTCCGTTCCTAAACTGAGAAGAGCTCACAAACTGTCTCTCATGCAGATTGCTCTGGTGTCAAAGTTAATTAAACCCTCTTAGACACACATAAATTAATAAATTACCAATCTATTTTTACCCCGTTCTTTTTCCCCTTTCAACATGGTGGTGTGTCACTCACTTCAGCTCTGCCGATCCCCCACTAAATCCCCACCCCCCATGTTGTGCTGTCTTCAGGAATCCACAAGCGCACTCATTCAAGGCCCCTTGACCTTGGGAATGAGCTCAGAAGCGCCCCCTCTCCTCTGTGAAGGTTGTTGCACCCTGAAAAGGTGGCTGGTTTTGCGCTGGGGCTGTTTTGAAACCACCCCTGTGTTTGCCATTGTTTTTGTCAGCATCTGCTTCGATGAGTGTGTGTTGTTGAAATTCAGACTGTGCTCTGATGCTTTTTTTTGCTGGCAGGTCTGCAACCTGGAAGGTTTATCCACTTTTATTT
Organism: Albula goreensis; assembly: GCA_022829145.1. Lineage (NCBI taxonomy): Eukaryota > Metazoa > Chordata > Actinopteri > Albuliformes > Albulidae > Albula > Albula goreensis. The sequence continues at coordinate 15,049,280 of CM040757.1, forward strand.
ATTATTTTTTGACGAGCATGTGAGAAGCATTTTGATTTCACATTGGGGCACAAGATGGAGTAAACCTCTTGATGAGATGAGAATCCATCTTCGTTTGAACTTAAATTTCATACATATGTGTAAATATATGTGTAAATAGGTACATGCTTACATACACACAGACATGAATGTTTAAACGTATATGCACATATACATACATAGATACATGTGGAAATTTATGTATGTATGGACATACATGCATAAACACTCGCATACATACACACATACATGCATATACAGTACATATGCGCATTTGTATATGTGTAGCCATATGCCCAAGCACATTCACACAGAAAATAAATGTGCCTACACTCAGGAATGTACACACAGCTATGATAAGTTTGTTTTCCTCTGTAATAGCTTTTAATAGATTCAGATGTCTCTTTAAATTCACAACATGCTCCCAGTGGTGAATTTATGTCTCTCTCTCTCTCTTGCTTTCAGCCATGACCGAACAATGCAAGATATTGTCTACAAATTGGTGCCTGGTCTCCAGGAAGGTCAGTATATGCTATGAGCTCAGGCTCCCCCTTGCTAATACCCCGCCGCTTCTACTGTCACCGCAAAAACCTATGAATATATTACCGCTGTGCGTTCAGCTGGGCGGCTGTCCCCCCTCCATGCTGAGAGATTGGGGTTTAGAGTAATAACACTCTTCTTTTTCACACTGTTAATGCCTCTTACCCATGCAGCTGTAATAACTTCACGTCCTTCAGCAAATAACCACATCGTACAGAAAAAAGTCTCGATTGGGTTATTATCTCTGAAGTTTGTGACAGTTGTGATTGACATTTTACGCATATTTTAAAGATTTCTCAGTTATTTTGTCACAGGAATTAAGGGTTGTCTTAGCTTTCATGGTTGTGATAGTGCATTAGTTCTATTTCCAGTCCTCAGCTTGACTCCAGCATTACAGTGACCTGCTAGGTCTCCAAACATTCATAAAAGACAAACGCTCTTCAGCCCTGTTTGAAACAGTGTTTGAGCTTTCCCACTAGGGGGCAGAACATCACTGAGCTGCTTACCTTATCAGAAGGTTGGAGGTCAGTGTGAGTCTACAGCAGCGAGATGAGCAACGTGACCCCGGGTTACTCTCATCACCTGCGGTGAGAGCCGGGCAGGGATTCCCACGCCAAGAGGGAAATGAAGACTGTGTTTCTTCTGTCCACAGCGGAAATGAAAAAACAGAGGGACTTCTATCAGAAGCTGGGGATGGAGGTGCCGGGAGACCTCAAAGGGGAGCTGTGCAACCTGAAGGCACATTTAGACCCTCAGAGGAACGGTATGTGTTAGCTCCTCCTCTGCTGCCACCCAGCCCCTCCAGTACCATCTCCCCAGCATTATACTTCACCCCTCAACACTTAGCTCCACCTCTTCCATTGCTAAGTTCCACTCCTTCCCCACCCAGTCCCATTCCCTTAGTACCTTAACCAAGTCCTAGCCCTGTCGGCTGTACCCACCCACCTCTGACCCCACCCCATTTAATAACTCTCCCTGCCCTCCCTACCACAGAAACTCTGATTCAGCTTAGTAAAAATCAAATTCTTTTGCACAACCTGTGATTTTCAGCGATGGTAACACACTCAAGACTCAATGTGTCATACTGCTTGAATGAATTGGGGGATGCTGCAAAAGGTGACACCCCTACTGTGAGTGTGACCTCTGACCTTCTCCAAAACCGCAGGCGATGTAAAGCCTGAGGACATGGCCAATAAGGACACAGCAGAGGACAAACAGGAAGAGGATAATGACTACCATCGCAGTGATGAGCAGGTACATGTGTGTGACATGGCAAGAGATTTGGTCAACCGCACTGTGCTACAGAACCAAGGTTCCCCAGATTACTGTGCACATATTCTTAACTTGGCCTATACTTGTCCAACCTGTCAGTTTGTCACCCAACACTGCGGTCAGGATTCAGTCAATATTTGTTCTTAACTTTTACTTCCAGCTGAACAGTTTGCAAGAACTCACCAATGTGTGTCGGTAAGAAAAACATGAACACTTGTATTGGATTGTGAGCCAAGTTAAGGACAAATGTTGATTGAATCACTGCATGTTACACAATGTTACAAACTCAATCAGATGTCTGCAGATATGTATTCTGTCTCACTGTAGAAATGTTTAGCACATGATCCCATCCTTAGTATTCTGATAGTGGTGAACCCATAGTCCATAGGGGACAATTATGTGCTATCTCTGATCTTTGCTATGCACACATTTCTGCTGAAGAGATCTAAGCCCAAAAGTTGCTAACATTATCCTGAGAACTGACCTAAAATGTGAGTTCTTTGTTAGAGTTCTGGGACAGACCAGCTAACTATGTGATCAGCTCCTTGTTTATTCCTTAAATGGGACCTGGTCTGTCCAAGATTCAGGTGTGTTTTTGCCCTTTGTTTTAGTCGTCCTGCAGACCTGACTTGTTGTATCATAAACAGACACACCCACCCAGACCTCACATTTAAAAAAGGGTCCCTTGTACACACTGCTCTGATAAGAGCTGTGTATTCTGCTCCTTGTAGAACAATGAATGTTATTAATCTTGCTGGCAATGCTTGCAGTTATGGCTCTACTGCTGTCTGCATTCTAAAAGCTGCATAATGTTACTCTCCACAGTGGGAGCTCTGTTTATTTTACAGCTGTTCCTTACATTACCAGAAACATTCTGTTTGTGTGTGTATAGCAGTTTCATTTCTGTAGCAGAAAAGTTCAATAGATTTTGGGTTGCCAGACATCTGTTTTTTTTCCTTGGGCAGTTCTGTATTTCACCCCACCTTTTTTGGAGGAAAGGGTCAAATATCCCATATTTTTGGCAGTACTTTTGTGTGAAGCTGTCTGGCTGAAATTCTCTACACTACAGAATGTATTCTATTGCTCAGATGAGACGCAAGTAAGGTTACCCCCTCATGGTTAACACATATCTAATGTATAGGGCAGAGGGATTGATCCTGATCAGTGTCCCATATTAAATCATCTCTGGAAAGAGAGTCTCTGAGGAGATGATCTGTCTTTGTGGGAAAAGGTGAGAGAAAGCGTGTCTGAAGAAGGCGGTGCTGCAGCTGTGTGTGTGCTTCAGTGATGTGTGGCGCAGGGTGGAGGGCCTGCCCTTCTGGTAGTCAGCAGAGACGCATTGTGGTCAGAATGCAGAATACCCCATCAGACCCGCAGTGGGTACCCTGAATGCACACTGAAAATATGAGATCAGTACTGAGAGGGGGAGAGTGAGAGGGAGGGAGAGAGAAAGGAGGGGTGTGTGAGAGAGTAAGAGGGAGGGAGAAGAGAAAGAGGAAGTCAAACAGATAAGAGTGAATCAGAAAGGGGGAGGGAGAGGGGGACAGCAAAAAAGAAGAGGGAGATGACAAGATGCTGTAGTTGAGAGCAAGAAGAGGAGGAAGAAACAGAGAGGAGAGAGAGAAATGGAGACAGAAGAGGGGGACAGGAGATACGGAGCAAGGGAGACAGAAGTTGTCAAACGGTGACAGAAATAAAGACAATCAGAGGGAGAAGAAGGGGGAAACATAAACTGAGAGAGAGAGATGGAGAGCAGCAGAGAGTAGAAAATAAATGTGAGAGAGGAGGAGAGGGGGAGAGTGAGTGGAGAGTTGGACCCCACATTAAATGTTAAATAGACTGGCAGAGCTCTGATAGGGGGCCTGTCCGGTTTGAGAGGGCTGCACTTTGGCAGTGCAACCTTGCACTGTGACCTTGGGCTGGGAAACACAGCCAGCTGTAGAAAACCATGGCCAGCACATTCACAAGAACAGATACACTGATCTGCATATTCATCTCCAATCAAGGTACAAAGACCCTTTTTTTAAAGCGAATTCCTGTCCATTTCATGACCAGCCCCTGTAGCTGAATAGAGATTGAGGTTTTGCATTGTATAATGTCTCGTGGAGATCAAGTGACTGAACATGAAGTACCTCATTTTTTGGATCCATCAATAAACATCTAAACCTGATTTATAGAAACTATTTGACTTCTTTGCATCATACTTGAAACAAGACAGCAAAGGTACATCTTAGGTTCCTCGTCAGATGCAGTACTTTCCAATCAGTAGCAACGCAGTGTAGAACAGTGGTGTATACAGGGTGCTGGGGCAACCACCCCTACCCTCCCTGTTCCAGATACAGAAGTGCTGCAGTACACTGACTCCTTTAGCATGACCTGTGTTCGGATGTCCCTGCACATGTGAAATCTTGTTTGAATTCTAAATAGCTCTCATTGCATGTCGTCTTTGTTTCCTTTTCTGAATGCTGAGGAAAACCGAACTGCATTTTCTCGTTTGCATTTGTCCCTGAGGTAAAAGAGAGCATGACACCACACGCAGTCAGGCAGTCTCACGCACGTTTTGCAGTGTGTATTTTGTTGTTGTTTTTCTGCGATGTACATTATGAAGTTTTTGTTTTAAGGGGATGCACTGTCTCATGGTATCATCGTCTGAGATTTTGAACATAATCTTGTAAGCAAGGAGATACTCAGTATCTGCCTGGGGAAGTCTGTTCATGTTACCGTCACCTTCAAAGGCCCAGCATGCATAATGCTTTTAGAAAGGTTGCCCTCTTCATATGGGAGGGCCGGCTCACCTGCACTGCCACTTTCACCGCCGAGCTCAGCATCTCTGCTCGTTTCCTTTTCCCTCCAAAAACGAATGGGTTCAGCAGCATTCTTCACGGCTCCAGTTATAATATCTGCGCAGTTTTTTACCCTCCTTTACATGTTCCAAGAGAGTCATTTTCTCACCATGGCACTATTTTTAGAACTTGAGGTACAAAGGGAGTACCGGCGGGAATTTTTTCTGTGTACAGAGAGATTGCGAGGACCGTAACTTTATTTGACAGCTCGTCTCTCTGCAGTCTGCTTCAGGTAGCACAGAGGTCCCAGCTCTGAGTAACACAGGAGGAAATGTCATCTTAATTCAATAACTGCTCGGGAAAGCGAATCTTCTTCGGCTTTTATTGAAGTGTCTGTGTAAAAGCGTTGCCTTTCACTGTTATACAGACCCAACACGATGAGTCAGGAGCATTTCAATCTTGCCTGGAAAAAAGGAGAGGTAAATAAAAAAGGATTTTGTTATGAAGATGTTTACCACGCTGCAGTGTCACACAAGTGCATCTGTGCTTCAGGAGAGGCACCGTGTAAATAAAATATTCAAGGTACAGGCAAAGTTTGGAGTGCCTATGGCAGAAACATGACTTTGTCAATCAGCTCAGATCTGGGAAATGGAACAATGGAAGGAGGGAGGGAGGGAGTGTTGCTACTTCAGAGTACTTGGTTTGGGCCCTGGTCTTAATCCTTTCCTCCTCCTTCCTCTTCTCCATCTCTTTCTACTTCTTGTCCACCTCTTTTTTTTTCTCATCTGCATTCTGCTCTTTGTTCTTCTCTGTCACCATCCTCCCTCCTTCTGTCCCCCTGCAGGTCAGTATCTGTTTGGAGTGTAACAGCAGTAAACTCCGGGGCTTGAAGAGAAAGTGGATCCGCTGCTCCGCCCAGGCCACTGTCCTGCACCTCAAGAAGTTCATCGCCAAAAAGCTCAACCTGACATCGTTCAACGAGGTAGAGTACCCCCACACTTCCTCCAGCCCTCAGTGAGGTACCTGCCCTGGGTGGGGGCTCTCCACCCCACTTCTGAGCCGTGACATCATGGTTACCCCATATAGAGCTAAGACAGTGTGGAGTCTGGTAAACAGAGCGGAGCCTCACCAATCACAGAGCACATTGGTAACAGACAGCACATCAACACTGAAAGTGACTGGCTAATCCTACTACCTGGATACCTACAGGGAGCCCAAAAGAACAGCCAGAAAGTGTCCACCAATAACTAGTGTTGCTTTTCTACTGGTGAGTTACCAATGTACTCCAGAATTGGTGGAGCTCAGTTCTGTTTTCTGCTACTGAGGTGACGTTATAGCTGTCCCATTCCTGTTTCATTGCCCTTGCTTTAAATGAGGACTTCCTGACCAGTGGAGTCTACTTGGTACACTCAATTCTGCTTCAGATGCTCTTTTAGCTTCACATCCTTTTTTAGGTTTAGATTTTCAGCTTCAAATTCCCCTTTAATAATTGGAATGTGGAGCATATGTAGTGTCATTAACCCTGTAATGGGTGCAGCCACTACACACTGTCATAGACTCAAATAAACCAATAAAAAAGGGATTTGGTCTCTGGGAAATTCACCATGATTTGTTCACCCAGTCACTGAAGACACACACACTATCTCTACATATTTTTAGTGCGGATGAGGCTGAACTTAACTCCACTGTTCAGTCTACATATGTTGTTTCCAAAAGGGATGATGATTGAAGGAAAGCCATAAAAAGCCGCACACACTGTGGCCCTCGAGGATTTGAATTTGTCACCCCTGGGTTAACCCTTCTGTGGATTGGTCATGTTTCACTGTCCCAAAGTGATTGGGTAGTTTGTCAGACGGGATCTTCCTCTTTCCTTTAGTGACTAAAGAGCGATAAACCCTCTCTGTGTCACCCTGCCTGATAGCTCAGGCTGCGTATCTGCTGTCATCGTCTTCCTCCTGAGTCGTTTGTCACGCACCATATGTTTTCGGCATGACGGGGCCTTGCAGTGTCGTCTGCTTTCCGTCATGTTTTGTGGAGCCTGTCAAAGCTGCTCTGCAGCGGGAATCACCGCGTGGCGGCAGCGAATGCCACAAATCATCTCTGTTCTGCTCTTAGAGCAACATCTTCCCCTGTCCCCTGGACTCCAGCTGTGTGGGCGGGCCTCTTCGTCTTCGTCATCAGTCCCAGTTTGGTCACGGGATTTCTCACGCTCAAACCTGCTGTCATTAGCCAGGTCTGTTGCCCCAAGCGTCACCAAAAGTGACAACTCAGGTGTAGCCGGGGTTGGAGAGGGGGGAAACAATAGGTGGGGACAAATGGACCGAATGACAACATGCCTGAAATTTGCTGTCAAAGCAAACTGATTTACCTCATTAAACATCTGCAAGAGGAAAATAGTCATCAGTCATCAGTGGATCAGTCATCCACAGCAACTGCCTACTGCTGCCTAGGTTCTGTCTAGGGCCCATATTCATAAAGCAGCTCAGAGGAGTTGTGATGATGTAGGACAAATTTTGTTATTTAGCTCATAATGGATAAGGTTCACTTGTGAACAAGTGTTTGCATTGGAGCTTTTTCCATATCCTGACTTTATCCATTATGAGTGAAAAGATTATACTGATTCTAGATCAGTGCTTCTTTCATCAGATGCTTGATAATTATGGTTCCTAATGTTGGATCAGGTTTCTCCCTATTCATATCCTAACCCCATCCATGGCAAGCTACAAATATAAACTGATCCTAGATCAGCATTCCTCAACCCAGACACTATAAATACTGCACTTGATCTCCTTCGCAAAAGTACTCAGCATCTCCTGGTGAAGAGTTTAAAACATGACTGTATTTTCCTGCTGTGGCATTTTTATCTGTTCCTACTGAAGCATGTCTGTTGTTGAATTTTATGTATTACTCTACCATTGAAAATCTCAAAGTCTGTTATCACTGAATTTTTGATTCCTGTCCAAGAATGTAGCAGTGGCCTGTCTCTGGAAGGCTGGCTTTTTGGCCAGCAGGGGGCGCTGTGACTATGCACAGTTAGCTTTTCATGCACATTCACAAGCCCCACAGTGCTAGCCCTGAGTGCTGCTTCAGAGGGACAGTGATGGATAATAAAGAGAGAATTGTGTTTGAAGAGATTCCTTTTGATGAACAGCAGGAGTGAATAAGCCTTTGTGCTTTCCAAAAGTCTTGTGTGTAAGGTGCTTTGGCCTAAAACACAGCGCTGTCATATTTTAAGAAATTAAGGCTCTTTTATTTCCTTACATTCACATAAAAGGGAGAATACTACACTGTCCTTCTCTCACTTTCCTTTTGACTATTTGTATACTGTAATTGCTCATATGTATATACGTACAGTAATAACTTTAATTTTCTATGATCAAGTAGTTATGTTCTGAGGTTTATGTATGGTGTTTTTCATTATTGTAAATGTACTGTTTCCTGAAGCACTATGTGTTTATTAATATAAATACATGAATAAATGTAATTTGTTGAGTAGTTTTAGAGGGGAAAGAGAATGTTCCAGTCCTGAGGGGGACATGTGCTCAGGACAGTAATTCTGACTCTGATTAATTCATCCTTCAAGCTTGAGTAATATGGACACAGGCTGCTGTCTTTACATAAGCAGTGCTGTTTTTGTGTTGTGCGCTAGTATTTGTACTGATTTTCATGCAATGACAAAATTTAAATTCATTTAATAACTGTTATCACTGTCAATTTTTCAGCTGGACATTTTATGCAACGAAGAAATCTTGGGCAAGGACCATACGTTAAAATTTGTAGTTGTGACAAGATGGAGATTTAAGGTAATTAGAGAAGGATTGCACGTTGAGAAAATAACTTTTTTATGTTTTATAGAATAAGGTAAATATTCAAAAGAATTAAACAATATGGTATATTGTTTTGTGATGTCAGTTGTGATATTTGCTGTATTATGCAAGAAATTAGTCCATTATTTTTATGCATGGCTGGAACAAATGGTCACGCCAAAAAGCAATACCACTGGCATGTGTAATGTGCTTTTTTACATGCTCTGGTGGGATATTTGCTGTCTGTAATTTGTCTACAATAGCCAGCTTAGCTTGAGCTCCAGTCAAACTGGTGAAAATGGAAAGAAGAAAATGTATATCAATAGCAATTTTAGTCCTGTCTCCTCCTCAGGGGGAACGTTGATTACAGAGTTAATCTCAAGCCCTGTTGTGTCTGTTTTTTTGTTGCAGAAATCTCCCCTCCTTTTACATTATAGACCCAAAATGGATTTGCTGTAGCTGGGACATGTTGCTCAATGGAGTTGCTCTGGAACCTTCTATTCACGCACAAATGCTCATCCCAGCATTAAGTGCACCAAAAACAAAGAAAGAGGCAACACGCACACACGCACACATACACACACCCGCACACACGCACACATACACACACCCACTCACACGCACACACACACACACACACACACACACACACACACACACACACACACACACACACACACACACACACACACACACACACACTCACAAACCAGCAAACCACAAGCAGGAAATGTCACTGTATCTGTTGGGCTGTATAAAAGAACTAAAAAAAAAAAAGGAAAAAAATTAAAATGGATGACCTTTTTTTGTCCATGATGTCCTGGATATGTGAAAAAGAAGAAAAGAACAATTTGAAGAAAGCATATATTTATACTTTTGTACAGAAGAGAGATAGATAGAAAGAAAGAGAGAGAGACCCAAGACACTAACACTGCTCTGTTTACATGAGGAACGAGGGAGAGGAGTCTCAAGACATGACAGCCTCTGAATTTGACGGACGAAACTCCTCCCCTTGCTGCAAACAAAAACAAAAAAAAAATCCCACCTGGCGTTACCTTTTTCTGCTCTTTCACGGTCGTCAGCTTTGACACCAGCGATACGGGATGGAATTGGGGTGTGGAGGAGGTTTTTAACAACCCGTTTTTCTTTCAGGTGACACTTAAGTCTTGGGAGCACAGAAAGTATATATAGTTATATATTACAATTTTTAAGCTGTTTATTGAGTTGTGTTATTGTCTCTGATTTTTTTTTTGTTTTTCTTTTGTTTCACATTTTGAGTCAATTGTGAATAGTTTGAAAATGAATTTTTCTTTTGTGTAGTAATTTATGTTCTATCTTATATACCAATATTGTATATAAAAGTCATTATGAGAGAGATTTGAGAGTTATGGTCTCCATAAGTGCTATAATTGGGGCTATGTACCATATGTAGCCTGGGAAGAGAGATAAATTAGTGGGAACTGGATTTAGATTTCAAATGCATACCAGCTTCTTTATTTAGTAACTGTAAGGACATCCTATCCTGTACTGGAAACAGTGATAATGTACACATCAAGTGCTGAGTCCTTCTGGCACAAGGTTCTATAGAATTTCAACGCCATTATAGAAGCAAACTATTACTGAGATCTTTCCCAAAAAAACAGAAACCACATCTTTACTGTACAGATGAGCTCAGATAAGGCATAACACATTGAATATGCAACAGCAATGTTTTTGTCAGTGCAAGGTCTCTGCTGAACATGTCTAAAATATGCACCAAAAAAAAAAAACCCAGAACAATACATAGAGGCAGCTGCCACAGACCGTTGGGAAGCTCGAGGACGAACGAGGTTCAATATTGAGCTACGATGACATTCTTAACAGGCAGAGGAAATATTTTGCACTGGCTTATTTTTTTTCCTTCCGTCCCCCCTTCCCCTCATGTATCCTAAGTCGTTGTGGTCACAGAGGGGGTGGACAGTTTATTGAACCTCAGCCCAGAAAAAGGCCTGTCCAGGCAGAACCATGTCGCTGCATTTTGAGTCCCATTGTCCAGCAGTGCCATAGGCACTCACACCCTCTCTGCAGTCCTCCTTACTCTGCATTGCAAGCTGTTTTAGAATGTACATAACTCAATTAATGATTTTAAAGATACTTTTAAACTCCTTAATATATGATATACCTTTTAAAATTTTCAAATTATTACAGATGAATAACAAAACCCAATATCCATTTTTATATGGTTAAACCTCAGATGTGAAATATCATTTTTATATCAAAATTTGCTGTGATGAACACTTTTTTGGTGATAAATTAATTGTTCCTTTTTTGTTTTTGATCTTATGCTTTTGGAAATGTAACCTCTTAATATGAAATTACCATAAAACCACTACAATATGCAAAGATTTTCCAATAAGCTGATCCCCGTTTGCACACAAAACAATAAACTGCTATTTCTATTACTAAAAACTTTTATTTTGTGACCAATGTCACTAAGAGTCTATGAGGTAGTAAAACTGGAGAACAATGATATTCAGTTTTTACATTTTTTTGAGAAAAGATATTTGCTTCCCTCTCCCCTGCTGGAGTTGCAATGAATATCCAAAAGTTGTTTTCACATTTCTGATTGAAACTCACAACCTAACCAAACAGGTGTTTACTCCTATTCAAGTGATTCATTTCTTCTACAGTAATGACTAACAGACTTCTAGATTGGTGTCCTATGTGTTGGCAAGGTGTAGCAGATTTTATTTACTTTGCATTACTTTTTGCTGTTCATGTGTTCTGCTATAAGAACACCACTGAAGCTGTTCAAGGCAGTCAGGTTTTTCATTTTCATCGTCTTTAATAAGAGATGGCTCATAAATCTTTGCTCCTCTAAAGAAATGTTAGGGGCTGTGCTGACTAAGGGTCTGAAGTATCCCGTTGTGCTACTGTGAAGAACATGTGAAAACAGTAAAGATGGAAACTTAAATGGGCATAAATAACAGTGTTCTTCTTTGTGTTTTTGCAAATAATGGAAACGCCCTTCATCAAAACTCAAAGCTTAAAGTCTTTTGTCATAATTTTAGCAACTGATTTTAAAATTAATGTTTGCCAGAAAAAAATGTTTTTACCATTTCTTGTCATGCATCAAACTGTCTGGCTGTCGTATACGTGATAAATGAAAATAAGGGCTTTTTTCCCTACATTAAGCTGAAAAATAATCAACTGGAAAACAAAGGAACAGCAGTTTAGATAGATTTTCGTGCATCTGCATTAGTTATTCAGACATAAGAAAAGACATGATATTGTAACCATCGTAAAGGAGTACTGGTGCTACATTGAAGATACCTTATTCTGTATTCAGTTCAGCAGAGAAGTGGCAATCTGTTTAAATGATCTTTGGCCTTCTCAGTTTTATTTCTTTCCTCATACTGCGATCGCTCCCATATGCCTTTGCCCAAAGCTTACCCTCACAAAATGACTTGCAGTTTACTCTCACAGAATTGCTTGCAGTTAACCTGTAATTTAATATATGATTGAAACTGCTTCACCTCTCAATTCTTTTTTTCCATTTCACCCCAAGGTTAAAAACAGTATTTCATATCTGCAATGAGCTCTTGCTTGCATAGCCAAGTAGTCATTTCATCTCTTTGTTGCAGTATGTAAAGAGTAGTTGTAACCGACAGAAAATGCATACTGAAAAGTTACTATGGTATGTATGATGGGGTGACGGTTTTTAAGTTTGATTTGGGAACTTGCATAATTTGAGGCATATTACTTTTTTTTACTTACTGGGTTTTAGCCTGTTGTGTATTTTGTACTGTGTGATTACTGTTCAGGAATACTTTGGTCTGAGCTGTGGAACAAAAGTTTGGAGGTTGGCTGTGCCATTGTGAAGGCTGGGTGCTGTCTCTTTGACTGGACTCTGATTAACATGGTGCTAATGTTTTTAACTGTGTGGACTTTGACCTCCAGCGCATGCATACACATTCATTGCAGCCTCCATAGACCTCTGTGTCCAGTTTTTTATTCAGGTGTGCAATTTGGTGGGTTTGCCCCCAGAAAGGGACAGATATTTTGGTGCATAGAGACTGGTTGACAAGTTTTAATACTTGCCATTTTTGGTGCTTGGGGTTATTTGGTGGTGTTGTGCTAAATACACAATAAAAAGCTTTAAAAAGTGAACTAACTCCACCTCCACCTGAGACCCTGCAGAACACAGCTCAAGAATGGTGGTGTGGAGAATGTGAAGATAATGGGGTCTCTCCTTGTGGTCATTTTACTCCCTGTTTGACATTTAGCGATTTCCCAGGAAGCCTTGACACCTGCTTCTCCTCTGCCCTGCCGTTTCCCAGGGAAATGTCAGGCACAAGCTCTTTCAAAACAAATGGAAAGCTATTTGACTTCAGAAGATGCTGGCACTGACAGTCTGATGATAATGAGGTTTTTTATGTGGTCACTTGTACTAAATCCAGCTCTCCTTTTCGGTTGTCTGTGAAAATCCAGCTGAAGTAGATGCTTTGCTATTCCTTTTGAGCATATGAAGATACTTCAACACAAATCATTTTGCAAGCCTAGAGATTCATGCAGTTTCCAGCAACAGTCCTTGCATGGACTCCTTAATGGAGACTTGCCTTTTTCTGTTTTTCTCTCCAGGTGTTTTAGTGAAGGAGCAGTGTTTTTTCAATTGCTCGTCCATTTGGTGCTTGTTCAAATAAGAAGGTGTTCACACGGTGGATGTTGGCGCAATGCACTTGAGTGTGCACCATTAGGCTCAGGCTGTGCCCCAACAAAAAGAGTTTCAGGAGGTGGAGAGCAGATATTGAATGGCGAATGGTGACTCAGAGGAATGTAGTATGGTGCTCTGAGTAGAACTTGTCCTTAAGAGCTGATCTGGGATCTGATTCACCAACACAAATCCTAAACCAAACTATCGTAAGATTGAAAAGGTTAAACTGATACAAGGCAAGCAAGTAAGGACAACTTCTCCCAAAACCATGCATGGTGAAACTGTGATATTTAGCTGGGCATTTACACAGCCCCAACTTCTTGTAGACGTTCTGAAATCTCAGACCAGAGAACTGTTTGAATGGGCCAGTGGCAGCAAAGCAGTTGCAAGGGAACTGTTTTGTTGACCCCTTCTCCTCTCTAATAGATGGCCCATGGGAAATGTAGTTTTCTAGGTAATTGACAGGGCAGCCTAGATGCCCATTTAAGAGATGAAAAGGGACTTTGTTTCATACTGAGGAGTACTTCCAGGTGCTATAAATTTGAAACTCCTCTATCAAACTGGTATGCGCTAGAGGGCAAAGCTTTTTATGATGTCATCCATTTACAGCTGGGACATGATGTTTTTTATTGAATTATTTTTCTTATCAACAGAGAAAGCCACAGTCTTACAGCCTTCACATTGGCAAACCCCATGAGCCATAATGGCAGCAGTCATTAATTTCACAGTTCAAAATGATACATTATTATTATTATTATTATTATTATTGTCTTGAGTGGCAGCTCAGCCATTACAGTATGATGTCAGGGCCTTGTTTGTTTCAGGATCTCATTTATTTTATTCTTTTTCAAAAATACTTCAAGGAGTTTCAGGTCTAGGTTTGAATTTCCTTTCAGTTCAAAATTATTACTACTATGACAGTAAACACAGTCCAGAAGTTGGTTGCTCAAGGAGTCTTTGGTTTTAAAATAAAAAAACTATATTCCATAATGTTTTCTGTTTCAGGGATTGTGTAGGTGGTCTGTTTTATTCCCATTGTGTCCTTGTATGATCATGTTTGGAATATTATTCTCTGTAGTCCTTTTATGATCAAGGTCTTAAAATGACTCAAGTCACCATGGCGATGTGCTTCAGTATATTTTGTAAGAATGAAATGTGCAATATATGCTTCTCAGATGGTTCAAGCTAAAACTGAAAACTCCAGTTTTTTTCCCTTTCTTTCCTGTGTTTTTTCTCAGGTGACAGACTGCCTTCTCGGTCTCTTTTCTGTGGGTGGCGAAAAGTCTCAATTCACACTAATGCACACTTAAAATGGGAGGGTGTTTTTCTTTCTCAGCATCAGGATCTTTGTTCTTATTAGATGTTTTTGTGACACATTCTGAGATTTGTGTTAAAACACAGGCACTTATTTCAGTGTCATTTTCTCTTTATTTTTGTATTATGATTATTTATTGCACATGTTAAAATGTGTTTTTTCATTGCCATGTGGAAGAAGTTTGGGTTGAAGTTATGTCAAAGTGAAGAGAACTGAGCTGGTTTTTCTGACACACAAGGAAGCATTTCAGTGAAAATTTTCAGAGTGTGTATTTCATTAATAAATGCCTTTAATGTAACCTCTTCTGCTGTGATGTTGTTGATCTATTTCTAATGAACAAAACTTTTTTTTTCATTAAAAAGACTTCGTTGGACTGCTGGGTGGCCCAGCATTAAGGCACTGTTCCAGTGTGGTAATGGACCCCACAGGTCATTTCTCTTGCAGTGAAGAGACGGTTCCTTTATCTGAGTGGCCATGTACATGTCCCTTCGATCAAACCATTGGAACACAAAGAAAAAAGTGAGAAAGCAATGTCATATCTTCCAAAGCAGTTGAGTACCCAACCCCCAACCACCCCCCTCCACCCCATTTATCGTGAAACATTTACTGAGATAACAGTGTCATTACTGTGGGACATAGAGGTGCTTAGCAGTAGACAAAGGGGAAATTTGGAGGAAGTGTTCCGATCTCGCCACATTGCACTGATTACCTTGACCTTTTAGAAAGCCGGGGCTCTCTCTACTCTTCTAAACAGTGTGTAATAAAGGCAATAAATCTTTCAGAGGGAAATATCAGGTGTCACTGGGGGAGCGGTGATGTCTGCCTGAGCTCGAATCTTCCAGTCGTGTGTAGTGTAGACAGTCCCGGCTCTGGGGAATTTGGGGGAGGTACTGTTCTGTGAAAGGAGTGTTTGGAAACCAGTTTACAGGCTTGTTGTGTCTGTAGTGAAGAAAGTCTCCAAACAACTGCATGATCTTGTATTCCATTTCATCAAAGCCATAAATATCTAAACAGAATACATTAGAAACCGCACTGTTTTCATTTACCAAAAGGAACAATGGAAAATATGCCACACCTTCAGTTGTAAAGGGCCACACTCATTTTGAGTGTTTCCAGGTAATTATGCCTATATCACATCCTGTAGATTGAGAATGACTTTGTGCAATGATCCAGAAGTCAGAAATGTAAAAAACAGGACAACACAAAAAGATCATACATAAAGCAACTTCTAAACACAGGAATACCCCAATTACTAAAATCAGAGGTCAATCACCTTTTCTTTGCAAACATGATTTGATGTAACACAGTCCCAACAGGAAGCTCCCCAACAAATTCAGAAGCAGGTGGCTGCCCATGTGACTCCTAAGATTTCCCTGGCAACTTGCATTCACTACAGATGCAACACCAGTCACATATTGCCTATGCTAGCGGCATGCTCAACAGGGGATACGGAGTCAACATATGTTCAATTCACAAACCTGCATGTGTCTGGCAACCAAGGGCAGGTCATGATAGAGCAATGAGATTTACGAGTTTAACCGGCTTAACCCACAATTTTCTTCAGCAAGGCCAGGCCGATTATCACCATGACAATGTAACCCTCCAGCCATTGACATTAACTGCAGGATTTGGAGCTACATCACAAACCTGTGCTTTTGCTCTGTCACACAAAGTCCCTAAATAGATTTCACTGAATGAGATGGTTAATCTTAGTTTTCTTTCATAGTCAAACGTTTTGGGATACTGTTCTTTCCTTGACTTTTATGAAATCCTGAAATAATGTGCTCTTGGACTAAATAGTGAGAAATAGTAAATGATAGTAATAGTAAAAAAAATCCCCCCAAAAATAATGGTAACAGAGAAATTAGTAGCGCGATTCAACCTGCAGTTCTGCAACATTTCACATTCATTAATCACCGTGGATGATTAAAAGCTGAAGTGTATATTGTTCCATGCAGGAGAACCTTGAGTAGTCTTGGCATTAAAAGTAATTAAAATGGTAATTTGGACCTCCCATTTGGAGCTTTGAGTTTTAATGGGTCTAGGCTCAGTTGATCAAGTGTGGTGAAATGCATAGGATGCAATTGAATGGCAGAATACATTTTGGCTCTGGGATGTCATTAAAGACCCACAACCTTAGTGAGCAGACAGAACAGAAATCATGTAATTTGGTTATAGGAAGTGTTGAATATGTAGATCTACAGTATGGGAGATCAGGAATAACATATATTGTTCAACATTCTCTACACGATTAGTGTTCTCCCCTGTAAGACGTTCTGTCATAATGTAAGCATACGGACATTACGAATGCATTGTTTTTACTACCTGTGATAAATGAAGGCTGTAAATAACCTGAACTAGAATGAGATGTGAGGCTTTATCTTGCCTTTGAGTGTGTGTTCTGTATGGATTATACAAGGCCTGCAATGACCATATACATAAATTTAAAGCAGGTACATTTTCAGGGGTGGGGAGCTTAACTCGGAGAAGATGTGGTGAATGTACAGGTAGAGCATGGTGTGAAGGCACATGTTTATTGTGCAATCTGTTGTCCCAGCTGCACCAGGTTACCAGGTGTGGTTAGAGGTCCGCATTGGTGAGGCAACAATTAGCCTTGATCTCCAAGAGAAAATATAGTGGGTCAAGCTAATTAAACTTGCAGCCATGTACTTGCAGGTTTGTGTGCTGGACTTGCATTGACTTTGCCATTGTCAAACAGCCTATTGCATCTGCATTGGGAAAACAGAAAAGGCTGTTTGGCTTGTAGAGTCGGAGTCATGCAAAGGGACAGCTTGCTATTGAGTCTGTGTGGGAGAATCACAGTGGCGCCGGTTACATTCGGGTGGTAAAAATAGAAGAGGTTGTTATGTTTGCGCAGCGCTCTGGGGAACCTCCCTCTCTCATCACTTGGGGGTGGGGGGTTCGGGGGTCAGTGCTCCCAGCAGGGACTCACAGCTGGCCTGTCAGTCCTGGATGTTTCTGTTAGTGAGGTGCTGGTCAGAGACTTTGTGTCCATCCATTACTTCTAGCGTAAAGACATGAGTCTCGACAGAGCTGTGAGGTGCATACCGACATTAGTGTTACATGTGGTTTATATTATTATTATTATTAGTAGTAGTAGTAGTAGTAGTAATAGTAGTATTATTTGTGTTTATCTGAAGACATTTTCCCGGTCCTTATGCTCCTTCCCACTAATAAGGGTCTAATTTTATTATGCAAAACAAAACGGTCCATTACTTCATCTTGTGACTTCATGTAATTATCTTTTAGATGAAACCATTTTCATAAATCACTTTGAATGACAATAAGGATTAACAAAATTGAATAATTAAGTCAAAACATCTGCTGCATATATCAAAATGACTGATGACTATCAATGTGTGTGTAAACAGTCAACTCCAAAACTATTGGCACCCTTGATGAGCAAGAGCATAAGTAAGTAAAAGGCTTCATTCTCTTATCCTTGCAAGGAAAAGTTACACCAAGCACTAAGAAAGGGGTGTCAACAAATTTGTCATCTTTGTTTTTGAGAGAATACATGGGCAGTTTACTTCTTGTATTTTAACAAAAGAATTTACTTGTCCCTTCTGTTTGAGCATAAAATATATCTTGACATTCATGTTTTGTCATTTTTGTGCATCTACATCAATTGTGGTAATAATTTGAAATGATACATTTCTTATTGTGTAGTATAATGAAACCTCTGCTGTGCAGTGAATGTCAAACTCAGATCCATCACCTCTTCAGAATGCAGGTATTATCCTGTTTCACATGATAGCGCTCTATGACTTCCTCTCAAACTACATAATCTCTTCAGCATTGGCCTTTTAGTGGTCTGAGATGAAAGGAGGAACATAATCGAATGGATCTTCTTTTCCTGTTGTGGCTATAGATTTTCCGATCTTAACAACTCGTGATCGATCAGCCGGTTTGTGAGCACTTCCCGTTGCCCCTCCCCGCTGTTTTCACTATCACCACGATTCTGTCAGAAAGCGATTTAGCTCAGGGAAAGCCTCTCAGATAGACTTCTGACTCCACAGTCCGGGACAAATAAAGACCCTGGTTTTGATACAATTTAGCTGACAGCGTGGCTATGATTGTGTTGCGTTCAACCTGCAATTTGTGGGAAACGATATCCAAGCCTTTGCTTTTGAAGGCATTCTGCATCCAAGATTTACACAGTAACAACTCGCCGTGCCCAAAGTCTGTTCAGATTAAAGGAACCAGCCAATACAAATATCTCACCCATAAAACTAAACTAAAGAAAAATAAAGATGAATATGCTAAACTAGGTCACCTCTAAGTATTTTAATATTTTAATATTAAATATTAGAATTTTTTTTAAAATATATATTTTTAAAAAGTGTAAATTTATTGAAGTCATCAGGCGATCAGCTGCATGGGTTTACACTGATAAAGACAGTATTCAGGAATATGTTTTCTTGTTATTTAAGTTTTGAAATGGGCAAATGAGAAAAATATTATATATTGTCATGTCAAAAATGGGATCTTCAGGGCTCTGTTTTTAGTTTGCAAATGACAATTTAATCCACAAAACAAGGGTTGAACCCACTTCTGTTAAAAATGCAGTTCCTTTTGGATTTACAGCCATTATTCAGGAAATCATTAAAAGCCTTTCTGAAAATAGAGGCAAACTGATTGGCAATTCCTCTCTAATTAACTCACACACCTGTGGGGCTAGTTTAATTAAGTACATACAGATTGCCAAAACGAATAAAACCATTGAATTAAGACAGCAGTGTGCCAGAACATTTCATAAAATAAAATGTTGAGATGTTTCATGAATGTAGTTAACCTGGCACACTACTAGTAGAAGAGGAACTTCACTGAAAGAAACATTTTGTTAGTCCAGATGGAACCCTGTTTGTATAATTCATTTGATGTACACATTTCTGAGTCACTGAACTTTGAGAAAATAAAGGGGTTTTGAAAAATTGTAATGTATGTGTGAGTAAAACTGAAGATAAATAGAGTTATGAGTATGTATATTCTTGCAAAATTAAGCAATAATATTATTTTGCAGAAAGAAAGAGGGCAATCCTCCTCAGGGTGTTTAAGCAGAGTTAAACTCAAAAATATATTCTGTAATGCCTAAAAGCAATGGCCACTTGTTTACATTTGCAACATTTTTAAAAATAAAATTACTGAAAACTTTGCTGGCTTTATTAGCTTCTGTAGACACCATCAAGCCTTTTGGTCACTTTCTTTAACAAAGGAATCCAGTACACTTGCACATTCATTGTTAACCACTGCACCAACATCTTCCCTTCCTTCCTTCCATCTAATTCTCTTCTATCAGCTGTTGGAAGTCACTTTGCCAAATTCCATTATTTCATTTAAATGATGCTCTATTGGAAAACAGAGCAGACACAATGTTTTTTCCTGCTCACAGTAACAGAGGCCTGTCTGAAACCAGCCAATCACTGTCCATGCAGATTCAATGGCACTTTAAAAGAATTCACGTGTCAGGCGCACTCCACGCAGGCGCACAGCCGTGCCTGTTTACTGAGTAAGCGTTGATGGATGTTGCGTTAGGCGTTGTGTCATCCTGCTGTCGAGCTACATCAATCAATCTGTCATTATCAACAGGGGTGTCAGGAATGCATCAGTCAAAAGACTTTTCTTGTGTAAAATTGTGCAGACAGGCCCAAGCAGGTTGGAAATGACTGCCCTGTATTTATGCACACACACACACACACACACACACACACACACACACACACACACACACACACACACACACACACACACACACACACACACACACACACACACAGACAACACAAATGCAGATCTATTCAGTTGATATATTCTGTTTAAATTTAAAAGATTTACATTTAAATTGTGGTACTATAGCTACTGCTACTACTAGGCCTTTCTATTGTATAGAGAGACGTAAGGCCAGAAGACTGACGATTAACATTCAAGCTCTTTCCAAGTATTGTGCACCCCACTAGCTCAGAAAGAGCAGTGGCCATTGTGCCCCAGACTCCACACCACACCTGGGTCAGCAGAAAAATTGGGTTTATTCACATAGCCAAAGTCTAGCAGGTTCCCTGTAAAAGAAAAAAAATGAAACATCAATGAAAAAAAGCCCCAGTGTTTGTCAGTATTACCTTCCACACTGTATCTTCACTATAGATGAGAAAGTTGAGATACACTCCGTATTGCCAGATGCTACAAGGCAAAGTGCATTGTATTTGGTGTCTAGTAGCATATTGATTTAGGTTTTCTATGAAACCATTTTCTCAGAAAATCCCCCACACTTGAAGCTTGGAGCAATTTTCTCTTCCATGGTTACAAAACAAGCATTGTTAAAATAGCAGTGTAGGAAAAGTGGATAGAAACATTTATTTTGCTGCTTAGGGGTAATCTTGGCCTTTTGTATAGCCTATATTTTTTCTACTTCTATGACAGCAGAATTGAAAAGCCGTGTCCAGAGTTGCTTGTGTAATTGAAGGAGACACACAAGCCTAAGTGCTGTCATTTTCTTTTTAGATTATTGCACTGAAATCCATTGTGGCTTCACCAGAGATCTGATTGTACAGTAAAGACCATTAAGAATCAGGGAATGCTTTGAGATGATGATTCAGCAAACCATGGGAGAGAATACAAATAAAAAAGGATGCTTGGACATTTAAAAGTCTAATCACCCATTATAACCAGCCCAACTAAAATCATGTGGACTTAAAACAAAAGAAAAAAAACCCAGAAGACAGAGAAAAACCACACAACAGGCACACACAAATCAAAACACAAGCAAGAAAGCAGACCGAATATAAGATCAGATGTAAGACTCTCTATGAGTTGGCTGTTGTTGATGCATCTCCCTAGGAATGCAGACCAATCAATGCAGCAGAAAGCGTTACGCCCACGCTTTTTGCACTGGCTCCCCAGCAATCCCCTGAACCTTATGCAGGTGACAGTTGGGGATGTCTCATTGTTGAACCATTTAATTCCTCCATTACTCAACAGCACAAAAGAACAGGGCCGCTGAAAGCACCAGCCTCTTATGGGTTTTTCTGAATAGTCACAGCTGTCACTTGGTTATGTGTTAAAGAATGCTCTGTTCTCTATTGGTCAAATATTCAGATTTTTTAACACATTGTATAATTTTATGCAGAACAATGTGGCTGTATGCAAATATGCCTCCAAAGCACACAGCTGAGTTAAAAAATAATATATTAATTTGCTTTGCAAATTCTCTTCTGCAGAGAATCTGTCACAGGTTACATTTTAATGCATAATCCAGTTATACAGCTGTTTATGTGTTTGTGCATGACTCTATGCAAATGTATGTACATGTGTGTATATGCGTGTGTTTATGTGTGTTTGTGTGTGTGTGAACATGGGGGAGTCCTCAGGAGTTACATGAGGCCACGGTAGAATAATGCACTGCAAACATGCCACTCCTCAGTATATCAATTTAACGCTCCATGGAGCAAGCTGGTGGGTGCCATTCATGCCATACATGGTTCCGCGTCCTGGGAACCGACAGGGGAGAGGACTGGAGGCAGCAGACACGCCTCCTGTTCGGCCCGTGTTTTTTGGACGGCGCGTTCTCTGCCCCCCACATACTGCACCGCTCCATCGCCTTCATTTGACACGACAACTCAGCGTGTACCTGAACAGAAGTCACAAGCTGTTCCTCTCTGACAGGGAAGACAGACGCTCGGAAATAACAGCGTGGGCCTTTGCGCGCTGTGTCGCTGAAACGTTACATTTTCCAGTCACTAACATTCATGTTAGGTATGAAAGGGGGCAACCCTGGGTCAGACCAGTATTGTGTATCTGACTCATCACATTGTACAGTCCTGAAAGAAGGGCTTATTTTTCTGTGTTTGTACCTTTTAGTCATTGTATTCCAAGCAGAATTCAGTTTTCGTGCTTAGATTCCTTGTATGCATATAAGTGGGCCATACTCTATCTGCCTTGTCCACGGCCACGGGTCTTCACACTGACAATAGCTGTGACTTTTTCTTGGTAAATTTGGCTCTTTGTGTTTTTCATTAAACACACTGTCATACCAGACAGAAGGTTGCTGTGAAAACATACACTGACACTAAGGGTGTAGTAGGGTAAAATATGAGGACAATATTGAGTGAATTGCCCCAGGACTCATTCTGAATTAAGGATAGCAGATCACATGGGTAAACCATATAGCACATACACAGAGGGAATGAACTGCTTGGATGTTTCTTGCATTTCTAAGATTGGAAAGTCTAACCTGCTCTTAAAGACCATTGCAGTTCCTCAGCACCACTCGTAAAACTGACAGGAAATGAGATACTGTTACAATTACATTCCACACAGGGAAATGTGGGTTTAAACAGCAATAAAAGGGAAAGCAATTTGTCCAGAGTTGCTGTGATCTGTGCAGGTTTTTCACCAGGAAGAAAATTTTTCAACATAACACATTGCTATAATTAAATGTATCTGGTTTCCAACTGAAATCTTATTTTGCCATCACTGAAATATGTTGTGGGGAATGCAATCAGTCAATAGGATGCTAGCTTTGGAAGAGACCTGAGTAAAATAATTATTTGAAATACTTAACCCTCTTTGATACCAGAATAATTTTTAAAGAAAAAGTTATTTTCACCAATACTCCAAAACAGAATTCTTTATGTGGTATGTACAATTTGTGCATATTGTATAATTTCATTGAAAATACTTTGGGACCCAAGAAGTGCTTTTTTATTATTATCATTTGTTTGTCCAGCATCTAAAGCATATCTAAAACACATATTTGACACAGCTCTGTTCTGAAGCAAATCAATTTTAGACAATTTTTTTTGTTTTAAAGATAAAAGTATAATGGACTGTATTTAATCAGTCTCTTTCCTTAATTATGATTCACGACTAAATACAAGTGCTCACGGTTTTTTATACAAACATATCTGGCCCATTTATTATCCATTGGTTCTGTTTGCTAGATGTATGAAACATGGTTAATTTATCAACACTTAATTTAAATTTGTGCTTATAAACTATAAATAAATGATTATTCAATAGGTTGTTACCCATAAGTACACTTATAAATGGTTTGTTAAGGAATTGTAATTACTTATCAATCATGAACAACAGCCTTTATATATGTGTTTATTCACGTTAATTCATACATGGAATATAGTTACTGACTTACAAGCAGTGTACTAATGGTTAACAAACAATTAAATAATGATTTATTTATACTTTATATGTAGACATTAAATAACATTTTTGTATGAAAATAAAGAGAAAAGAAAGATATTGAGTAGGTTTTATAATATGTCACACACAAATTATATCTGCTTTCATTAGAAATGATCATGGACTAATACTCACTTTTTAAAATGTATCTTCAAAGATGAGTTTGAAAGTGGCAAAAGAACCCTGGGGAATGAAAAGGAGTAGTGAAGCACAGAAGCGTTTTGCATGCTCCATATTTACACTTCATTAACCATAACTCAGCAAGCCTCCTCCAAAACGAATGTGCACTTATTAAAACATGTGGGGAAATAAAAGGTGGGGAAATGTTTGTATGAAAAACGAAATAATGTGAGACAAAAAGGAATTCCAGGGAATGTTACATTTTTACTTTTGATGTTGAAAAATTCACAGTTCTAGTACCAATGCACTCTTTTCAAAGAACAGAAAGCATATGTATTTCCATATCTGAAAATATCTGTATGCTGTATGAATGCTTATGCAGAATTTTCAATTATTTTATGAGGAAACATGCCATCTGTGGGAATATTAGAATGATAAACCATACTTGAGGTGGCTTTTATCTTGGAAGATATGCAGTATGCCTTCAAAGGATTCAAAGAGGAACCATAAGCATTGGGAAGATTGTTATGTGCAAGGTGCTCCGTGGTTTCTTTGTGAAAGAAATTCACAGCTTTTGGTTTTGTTCCAGCTTTTGTAAAGGCGTGGGCCTTCCTGCCCCTCATCTTTTTTTAATGAAAGACATGTTTTCAATATTAGAATTTTCCCAGAATATTTCAATTCCTCCGAGTAATTTGTAATATGTCTTCACTCTGGCTTTATGTGTTCTGATTAAGAGCTTAATCACTCACTGTTCCTGAAGTCATTGTTCAAGGACAGCACTATCCAATAGATATAAATCACTGAGAATGAACTTGAGAGTCCATATTCATTGGAAACTGATTGTATAAATTTACCTTCTGGAAAGAAAACAGTTTTACAACCAGTTTGTCTTGCTATGATTTATTACAACTTGTAATTTTCTGACACTGGTTGAGAATGCTGAACATTATAACAAATTCTAATAGTTTGGTCGCAGTGAGGCCCTGACCATTTTAACACCTTCCAGCAATTAAACCAAATTACAACCCAGGAAACTATGAAGAAACTACATGTCTGAGCATACTCATCTTTCAGCACATTTGAGCTCTCTGATTGTGCTTGCCTATTTAGAGAACAAATCTTTGTAAACCTTTCATGTTGGGTATGAGGGTCACCTTCTTTGATCTTCTTGGCTTCATTCTGAATGATGGGTATATCTGCTATGGAATGCATTCCGTCTGCTTCAAAGTTACCTCAAATGATCTCCCAAATGCCATGAGACTTTTCCAAGCTGTATCCATGCTTAAAGACTTCAAATACATATTTCCAGCTGGTCACTTTGATGTCAGTAATAAATTATACCCAGGTGTAGCTACATATGACAATATCTAACATGTATTTTGATGGTGTCATATAACAGTATTTTTCCTGTTTCCTCCATATTTTTAATTTTGATAAATGAGTACTAAGCTTTCATCATGTTTTGTACCTTGAGCTTGTTCATGTCATTAGTTAGCTGATGCTCTTATTCAGAGACGCTCCAAACCTGCAACCTTTCATGACCATTTCAGGGCTTGATGAATAATCAAGTTTATTCTAAAAAAAAACATGATACCAGTGCTGTGTTCTGTTGTGCATACTTTCTTTTCATGTATCAGTCCGGAAACTATTTGATACAAATCTATTTAAAACTATATGTTTCTGTGCCCCAGGAGATAGTGATTGCACATTTCAAACAGTGGTAGAATTTTTTAAAAAGGGGAAATAAAATGCAGTTTAAAAATAAATAACACACAAGTGAAGACATGCATAATGATTATACAACCACCTGTCTCTCTAGCAACATGGCAAAGTATGATATAAAATGCTCCAATTCACCATAGCAACCAGTTTTTTCCACACTTGTCAGCTCTGGGTAGCTCTGCATGTCAATAAACCTACTGAATGCATACATTTTAATGAGGATAATGAATCCATCACTGCTGCATGGAGCCTCTCCTCGCATTTCCAAGACCTCTGCAGTAGAGGCAGCTTGTTGCAGGAGGAGCAAGCTCTGGGGCTTAAGGGTCAGCTGCTTTTTCCTTCTCATTGTAAAGACTGCAGCTAATGATGTGCATTACCTACTGCTTTAGCTGATCAGCTAATCTGCTGCTTGGGGAATCCAAGCTTCAGAATTAAATGGGAGTTCAAAGAAATAAAGGAACTGCATACATACATAAAACATCAGATCTCGCAGTTTGACAAGAGCACCGCACAATGATCTCAGTCCAAAAATCAACATTTCAGTGAAAGTATGAACATTCAGTTGGGCAAATGTTCTTACTTCCTCCTGTTATCATTTTACATCACAGATGCAGCATAATTATCCTGTTCACAATGTTACTGTACAAATCAGGGGATGTTACTTTTCCAGCTACTTGTATAAACTATGTTGCCTCTTTCTACTTCCTTTTTAGAATATTTTTTGAAGGAAACCAAGGTGGAAAATTTGCTGGAGGGGACCCTTGATTGAGCACACCACCCATTAGATCTGAATTACTGTGTGATTTTTAATAACCACAGTTTTGATGGCGTTGGCTTGACTCTCCAAAACATGGTTGTGAAGAAATTGATTGGATCCAGGCCTGTGTTTGTATTTGATCTTCTCCAGCACTGTGCATTGCACTACAATGAGGACTTTGGCTGGAAAAAATGCAAACCATGAGGTTTAGACAGTTTCAATGACTAAATGCTATTTATTACAAACTCCCTGCTCTTCTTGCACTAGATCAACAGGCTGAATGGTACACTCAGACAGGTGTAGCTGTATCTTCTAAGCTGCATCAAAATAAAATCACACAAGCGGATTCAAATGAAATTACTTTGAAACCTTGATAATACCATTTGGGAAATAAGATGGTTTGATGAATGTATTTATGAAGTTTACTTCATTCCTTCATTTTCTGGTGCTTTGGTGAAGTCTTTATGTAGAGTGATGTTCTGTAGCTCAGTTTTGACACGTTATTCAGTTATCTCCAAAATGTTATTAACTCTGCCACAAGCAATAAGCATCAGTCAGCCTGATCTTGCAAAGAGGAGTAAGAAAGTGACAGGTTTACCTAGAGCAGCTTTCATCACTAATATTGTGTGTTAAAAATAAAATGATGTAATGTCAATATTTACTGTAAAGTTTTAATCATACGCACTCTGAAAAAATGACAACTCCTACACGCCTATTACTGCACACATTTTGGGTACATTTATAACATTCATAAAAGTTTTAAAAATACTTAATGGGCAGTGAGAATTGTTCAGGGTAAAATATTAACCAATACAATTTTAAATAAAAACACCACTTTGTTCTGAAACTTCTGAAAGAATGTTCTTTTTAAATACTTCAAAAAAGTACCTGGAAGTTCTGCAATGTGCTTTTGTAGATTAGTCACTAATTTGCCTGCCAGCTTGTAAACTATCAAACTAGAAAATAACAGTATTTAACTAAAGAGTTCAATACAATGTAATTATTTATAACTATGTATTATTAGTGCTACAGTCTGAAATCTGAATCATTTAGAAGGTATGCATGAATTCCCATGGAATCTACATACATACTGTAAAATAACTGACCACACAAACTGGTTGCCAGAAGTTAGTCAGTTTAATATTTGCAATACAATATTATGTGGTTTTTCACAAATGTGGTTCTCAGGAATGTAGGACAAGAAATACCCAGATGCTGCTGTAATGACTTTGGACTACATGCAAATGTGGAAATATGTTTATATTAATGAGTTATTGCAGAGCTGGGTGTATTTGCTTTCTAGCTTTGGACAGTTAAACACATAACCACAGATGTGACCTTAAACATATTAGAATCGGTCTGTATCTATTGCTGTCCATATTGACATGGGCATCATGTTTTATTTTAAAGTATATCCAATGATGTTTATTTGTTTTTAGTTTTGCACAATGTCGCAGGGCGGGAATGCCCCTGCACCCAGGGCCCTTGCTGAGGCCCCTCTCCTTTCCCCAGTATCCCTGCAGTGTCGTTTCAGAACCGTGGAAAACTCCCAAATGGAAAACCCAGTGATTCAGCACTCCAGGACCCTGGAGAGCTCCAATACCAACATCAGTCAGAGGGAAACCAAGAGTAATTCAACAAGCCACACTAGCCTTCAGTTAACTGTAGCTGCAGTCACCCTCTGCCCTTGATGAGCGTAAGGAAATCTGCAATGAGTAATGTGTGTGTAGACTGAGGAGCAGTAGATTGACGCCCAACCACTCAATGTTTCTGTGTTCTCTCTGACACAGATTGAGCTGTATGTTGTCAACTTGACTGCCACCTGGCTCTTCTCCCACCCAAGCCTAGCTCCTCACATGCATTTCTGCACAGCACTCTGAGAAACCCAGTACTCCTGTACCAAGGCCCTGAGTACCATCAGCTCCAGCCTCTCCCCTCCTGCCCTGTGAACACGAAATTAAACCACCCTCAAACAGCCTCCCAGACTGCACTGCTGTGGGGAGTCAGTTGCATGCTCACATACATTAAATCCAGTATGGGAAACTATGTGCATTCACATTCATATATTATGAGCATTTACAAGGTTTTTTCCTTGATGAGCTCATTTCCAAACTCTTTTAAGATAATTTCATGCCCTGTTTTTTATGGATATTTTTTTCTTTCATGTTACATATTTGTGCTGTATGGGCAAGGGGTATTTACTTGATTTATTCACTTCTTTTATCTTTGGTTGCACACAAAATAAATAAACAGCATGGCTATGAATTAATTCATGTTGAAGAACGAGTTTGAAAAAACATCTTGAGAACGTTGAAGGCTCAGATAAAGGCGCAACCCGCATTTCTCCTCATATCCCTCTTATCCATAATTCTGCTATGCAGGAAAGGACTGCAGAAACTGATGTTTTTGTGCAAAGGATATGAGCTGCTGATGTGGTGACCGCTTAACTTTCACTGTACCTGCCTCACCACTGCATCTCAGCTCAGGTTTCACATACAGTTTCCTCCTTAGCTGACCCATATGTACCACATATTTTATAAAGGAAAGAGTCTGGCTCCGTTATCCCATTTCAATCCGCTGGCCTCTCTCTCTCTCGCTCTGATCCTCTTTTTACTTTGTTTTTTCTCCCAAATTCTAATGAAAACATGCAAACGTGTACATATGCTGCTTGTATATGTACATCTCGTTCTGTTTCAATGTCTCCGTTGCCTCTTGTTTCTTCTAAAGTGCAAAGTCAAATTCAAATATTCTTCTCAGAATGAAAAGAGAATTATTCAACTGAAGCAGTTATATGTTCATATATACATGTTTCATTCTGTTATATTCCTCTGTAATATAAATGCAAATATACAAATTCTGAGCATGAAAGGATATGTTATGCTGTTAAAGCACTTACACATTTATATGTACATTTATCTTTTTTATTCTTCTCAAATGCAAATTCAAATCCAAATATTATTTCTGTGCATACTCAGTTATATCACAAATCAACCCCCCAAAATATTTACCTCAGACAATGTGGAAAGCACAACAGACCTGAAAAATATTTTGATAATAAAAACCAAGGATATTTCACATGTCAATATTGGAAATATTGGAATTACCACCTGTGCCCTCAACCTGGCATTTATGCCAATCAAACTCCCTATTGCTCACACACCCACATACGGATCCGCTGAGAGAAAAGTCATATCCAAACACTGACCACTGAGCTGAGCTGCTGCGATGCTACATTTATAATTCCATTTTGTTTTTTTCTTGTATGTGGGAAGATTGGATTTTGAGGTCAAAAGTTGCTCTGCCTCCTGAAAACACCCACATGCGGAAGCAAAACCCAGCTCCTTCAGAGACAAGATGGAATGAAAGCATGTCCAGGCTTCCTTTTTTAATGAAAATGTAGAGACTGAAAAGCTGAATGGATGGTACCATATCTGTAAATCTAATGTGTGTATGAGATATTGAAAAGTGCCCAATTCTGGTCTCCCAGGTGGCTTCAATAGGTTTTAATACAGTGATCCGCATCATGTTCTGGAATCAAATTATGATTATTCTGAGGGTTTTGTTTTGGCTGTGTTGTCCATGTCTTAATACACTCTACCGCCTCCTCTGGTCGATCAGGTATCTGCACTCAGTCTGTGTCAGCTGCTCATTACATGCATTTCCCCAGTGCAATGGTTGGACTACTCAGGTGGCCAACTGTAGAGGGAAAATAAATTGTGGCAAATATGTGCGTGCATGTGTGTGTGCATCTGTCTGTCTGGTTCTGTCTCTGTGCCTGTGTGTGCACATATATCTGTTTAGTCATTATTTATTTAACATTTATTTAATCAGATAAGAACTTTCTGTTCACTGTAACTCAGTGTCTGTGTGTGCATGTGCATACACATGTGTGTGTGTGTGTGTGTGTGTGTGTGTGTGTGTGTGTGTGTGTGTGTGTGTGTGTGTGTGTGTGTGATGATGTGTGGAGTGTGTAATAGGATAGCATCCTCTCTTGCCTGATGCATGATCTTGCCATTTTTGGCTCACTGCAATCCTGTACAGGATAATGTAGCTGCTAAGACTGGATCAGTGCATGGTATTGAGTTTCAGCTGGTCCTTTGGTTTGTGATAAGCCCACAGTTTGCTGTGTTGGCTGTCCATGTCACATGTCACTGCTTCTCACAACCCATCTAACACAAAATACACCCAGAACACTGATTCAAACAGATTCTCACTGTGTTTTGGACCTACTGTTTTAATATGACCGTTACCCAATATTTAAAGACAATTGTATTGTTCCAAACACACACACACACACACACACACACACACACACACACACACACACACACACACACACACACACACACACACACACACACACATATTTGATGAAGAGATGCTCATGTTAGTGTTTTGTGACATTTTATAACATATATATTTTATTTTACTCATAGCGATGAAAGTCATAAACTATCATCTCAAGATAATATTGTTGCCCAACTTTCATTTTCTACTATATCAAAGTCATTCACTACTTCTGATTACTCACAACCTCATATGGGCATGGTTTAAAGCAGCTGGTCTTAGTGTAACTGCGCTATAAAACAGAATTAACACTGCAGTTTCAGCAACAGTCAGACTGGGAAATCTTTACTATGTTTCTATTTGTGTTTCATGTTCAGCCACCCACTTCCACTATATCATTGGGTATAAAAAGTATAAAATGTGCCTTAAGCAGGATTATCATTTCCTCCATTCCCTCTAACAAAGGAGCACAACATTAATAAAAAAACAATCTGCACACATATTTAACATTTGACAAAAATGCCAAGAGAAATATGTGAATTATTTATCTTCCAGACTCTAAATCTCTTGTCAGATTGTGAAAGTGTTGAGATCAGAGCAGAACCTTAGCTTTTTACTTCAGACCTTCCTTGGGGTGTAAAATAGTGTTTTTCTTCAGTTACCTGACTGAAACAGGGTACATTTTCTGAAACAAACATGTTACTTACAACAGCTTGAAGAAATGAATGTTCAGCACTGTTTGATGTATTGTTGAGAAATACCCCTTGAGTTTGATTAGCTTTAAATTATGCACAGCAGGGCGATCTATTGTCTCTCAGATGAGGGAGAAATCGTGCCAGCTTTGAGAAACAATCAGCGGTGGTGTTATGCTCAGTGAGTGATAGAAAGACTCTTCTCTGGGTGCATAAATGCACTTTAATGTACTGTAGAGCAGAGCTAAATTGTTTTGGCATGCAAAAAGAACATCAAATAAATTTTGTGAAGAACATCTTGTGTGCAGGTTCAAGGTTTTTATTCAAATCTGAACATTTTTTTTGAAACAGCTTCCTTAAACCTCTTCATGTATCAAAAATACATTTCTAACAGATTCAAAAACATCAATAAAGTAATGATTGATATATATATGTACATATATTAATAAATGTGAGGCCACGGTTGCCAGATTTTGAAACTCAACCGCATGGTTATAGTCTGCATGGTTGCTGTTGTTAATTGTTCTACAGGTTGGTGGATGCCAAATCTCTGTGCCTGAAGCCTACATTTTTGGATGTGCCAATTCTCACGGTTCTCATCAAGATGGGGTAAAGGGGTGAGATCGCTGCCAAAGCCCATTATCCCAGGAAGCCAGGTATTAAAACACAGTTAGTGGGCATCTTTCAAGGGATATGGGCTGCTACTCTAAGGGCATATGCTATGCTATTCAAAATTAAAATAATACTTTTCAAAGGACATGATTGCTTGTATCCAGTGGCATATAACATTTCAGTGTCATTTCTGCTGTAATACCATTTATTGTGATTGTAATTGATTAATTAATGTCATCAAATTTCTGACTGAAGTGTATCTGTCCTTCAAGAGACTAAACCCATGTTTGATTAAATCTAATCTTTGGTGTGAGGCTTTAGCTGTGAAGTTATTGTGAGCTGTGAGCTCGAGCTCACGTTGGCTGGCATAAGTATTGGGGTATCGGGGGGTATTGGGGGGCTTCCAGTGACGTGGTGCTGGATTTCCAGGCCAGATGGAGCACTCAGCTGCAGCTCTTCAGATACTGAGCAAGAACACTGGAGTCTCCATCCTGCTTCCTCCGTCCTGTGAATACCTCCCCAGAATTCCAACAACAGGTTCCAGCTGGATCAAACGGAATATTTATGTACTGATCAGTGGTGCATTGCGTGTTGTGAAAGAAACACAAAGGTTTGAAAACACCAGGGCGCTGTTCCTGCAGTCTTCCTCCCTCTTAAAAAAATCAGGAGAGAGCATCATGAATATAATGCCTCGCTGTGATTACAATGGAGCTGGAGTGGCAGCAGATGAGAAAGAATATTTAAAGCTGCTGAAATGCTTTCTGCCTTCATCTTGTCTCACATTCCTAACCATAATTAGGAGGTCTGATTAATACCATACATGGAAGTGATGCAAACCATACACATGTTACGACTTGACCTCCTTACATTAAATTACTGTGCCAACCTTCAACTTTTCATTAAACTGTATCTGAAGTTGGGGAATGTAATCGCCCACGAGTTTGCACAACACAAGCATAAAATATGAAATTCAGATGCATTCTTTTTCTGAATAATAATAAGAAATGGATATAAATATTTCTCATTTGCACATTATAAAAAAATTAAATGTTCTACTCCTGACATCACTAAATGGTGTGGAGCAACAGATTTCTTTGAATTTGAATATTTTTTTCATTCACATGTCTGTTTTTGCGCATTTGTTTTTGTCTGGAAGACTGAATCTTTTTCAACTGAAGTCCTTTACTCATTCATTTACTCACTCAGCCATTCATTCATCCACATTCATTCATTAATTCATTCATTATGTATTGGGTATTGAACTGAATTCTTTTGGAAATCAGGCATTTACTCATGAATTCATTCAATAACTCATCCAGGTATTCATCTGTTAGTTTGTGCTTCCCCTTAACCAGTCACCTACAAATTAATAATATTCATTCATTCACGCTGTCACTTATATTTTTTGTTTGGCTTAATTACAGCACGCCAAGCGTTTGTAGTCAAAGGAGAGGGTTTATGACAGGGGATTTATGAAGATTGTGATATGACTCCTGCTTTGATTAACTGTGTGCCACGTCCTGCTTCATCAACCTCTAAACCTTCATCAATCTCTAAACATACAATGCTATTCAGCTAGCGTACACAATCCTAATAAAATAAGCTCCTAAGGAAGACCATCTTAAACACTAAGGCTTGTTAAAGTGTGCACGCTGACCCCATGTTTCCACATTCATTTGAATACTCCCAGTGAATACATGGTGCTGTGATACTGAAAATGAATACATGTATTTAAAACAGGCAATCTTAATGTATTTGTTTATGAATACAAATCCACAAAAATCAATGCATTGCTCTTATATCTTGTCTTAAACATCCATTTATAAAGAGCAAATAATTACTTTTTCATACAAAATGTATTCATAGTTCTTGAAAATTTTATTTTTGGTTTTTGACACATAAAAGAGTCATTTTTTCAGATTCTCATTAATATTACTTCAGATTTTCCATGCATTTTAGTCTACTTTTTTCTAAAGATCAAATGACAAAGATAAATATTGCATTGGACCCATATGAAAGCATTCATTTTCAGGGAAGGCCCTTTGCTTTCAGCACTCTAATTCATCATAAGCCTTTCTCTGGAGCAGCGGTCTGTTTGCACAGACTGGAATGGCAAATGAGAAGAGCCAGACTGGCAGACTTCATCAGAACTTTGCTGCTCTCCTGCAACCCATGGCAGATTCAAACAGTCTAATCTTATTAATGCATCGCCCCGTTTATGCATCACCAACAAACTCAGATACACCCTCATTGCCTCATCCCAGCTGTGATGAGAGGTTTTCTGGGGAAAATATACATGGATGGATGGAAATGAATGAACATGGAAAGAAACAGGCATGCACAGGCACCAGAACACACCGTTACACACACACACACACACACACATATATATGTATGTACACACATTAAATTCATGCATGTAATGTACACACACATGCTCATACTCACACGCACAAACATAAAAGCGAACAATTACATTCTGGGTCTCGATATATGTATTGGGAAAACAGGACGATATGCCTCTCTCAATCTTTTCTTTCTCTCCCTCTTTTCCAACCCTCTCTCTCTCTATCTGTATCTCACTGTCTCCAGGATTTGCTTGATTGGAGAGCTGGAGGAAAGCTTTGGTGGATCCAGGGTAACCAAACTAACTTCATTATGGGATGCAATCATCATGGGGGGTAAATGACTCTGTTTATGAGCAAATGGCTGCCTCTCCCACATCTGCCTCCCTGTCACAGAGCCCCTCTTAACGACAGCCAGGGGGTGTGGGTGGAGGTGGGGGTTAAGGCCCTGTTAAGCCTGCAGGTCTGGAATGGGTTAGAGATCCAGCACATTATGGAGTCAGTGGCCTCACTTGTCAGTCTCGTTACTATGACATCATAACTATGAGCCTGATGTCATTAAACTGTGGTATAACTGTGGCCCTGTCCGAAATCACATACTACATCCTGTATAGTAGGCAAAAAGCAGTACGCGTAGCATGTAGTGTGTCCGAAATCCTGTGACCCGGATGACCTACTGCTTCTGTCACAATTCAGCAGTGTGCAAGGACTGCACACTACGCTA
Source organism: Albula goreensis (assembly GCA_022829145.1). Lineage (NCBI taxonomy): Eukaryota > Metazoa > Chordata > Actinopteri > Albuliformes > Albulidae > Albula > Albula goreensis. The sequence continues at coordinate 15,084,179 of CM040757.1, forward strand.
TCCCACAAGGCCGTTGGGTGGATAGATACCAAAGAAGAAGATGGCAGCGACGGTTCTGTGCATATGAAGTTTGATAACGGATGTACATCAGTTGTAAACTTCTGGCTATCACACTGAAGAAAATAGTGACCATAGTATGTCCATAGTTGTGTACTGCACCGGGTAGCGGCACTGTGTTGACATAAGAGCAATACGCTTTGTTCGATTGTAGTTGGCACTGATGAGTATGCGATTTCGTATGCAGGGTGTATAACTGTGCTGCTTTGATTCAATTGGCTGAAGCTGCACATTATAACTGTGCTGCTTTGATTCTATTGGATGAAGTTGTGATTCAGAACATTGTGTCTGACCCCTCCAGCAGTGCCATCACTATGAGGACTGTAACCAGAGACAAGTCAAGATTCATAGCTTTTGACCTCCTCTCTTTGCTTTCATTTGAAGTGAGTCACATACAGCCTGTGACTGCCATGCTTTCACACATCAAAGTGAACCCAATTCCAGGCCCATGTTGAGGGAGAAGAAGAGGAAAAAGCAGAGTCTCCTAAAGCAGGCAGACCTGAAAGCTCATTATGTATTTGAATGGGCTTCCCCTTTTAATCACTGGGTGACCTATACTCTTTTGCATGCTTTGAAGGGTAGACTCCATTCCCTTTAGAAACACTGTGTGTTTTATTCTCTTTTATTCTAAAGCAGAGCTCTTGAGGCCTGAATTCTGCTCACACATGCACAGACAGCCAGCCTGTTTTTTCTGTTTTTACCCCCTCTCCCCATTTCCTCTACCCCCTACCAACTTACCATTTTACCCCTGGTGGTGGGGGTGTACACACCTGGCTACTCAGATCCATGTGACAATTACCTCTCACCACTGTCCACACTGAAGATGCATACAACTCATTTTACTGGTAGTAATATTCTTCGCTAGATTAGTTTCAATCAGTAGCTTGAGAAGACACTCTCACTAAAGAGTGACTGAAACCGATTTGATTGAGTTAAAATCATTATACTCCTTCTCAGAAATGTGCTTTGGATTTTAAAAAAAGGGGCTCTTGTTCACACAAAGGGGACACAGACAGCATAGAGGACATCAAACTGAATGCATTAACGAGGGAAACATATAGTAACTGAACAGCAGAGCTGAAGGACAGTACGTCAGTTCAGCAGAAATGAAACAGTTAACAACTCAACAGTAATTGGCCACTCATTCTCCCTGGAATTAAAGTGTCTGTTGCTCCTAACTGCAAGCTGATGCAGCAGGATATTCTGATGCTTTAACAAATCTAAAGTCTGATTGGTCACATTCTGTTATAGGGCTGTAATCTATCGCCAGGCGGGCTTAAAGTAGAAAGAGGACTAAAATACAGGTCAGCTGCCCCTGGACCCAGAAGAGGAATTAGGACCTCACAACACTCATCCTCACCCCCATATTTTGCTACAGGACCATTAGTAGAAAGAACTTTTCATTATGTTTGTACATAATGCTATCACAAATCATTTATCTTAACCTATAATAAGATGTTATTACTGGTTATAACAGGTGTTATATCATAAATATACTTATAACATATAGTTAAAGCACCTGGGGGTGGGGGTTTGTACCAGCATAATGGTCTTGGTGGGAACAACCAAAATGCAACACGTCTTTGTCTAACAGCTTTGCACATACCTCATCCAGCATGTTACGGCGCAGTGCATTTTCCCGAAGGAGAGGCTGATACGTCCCATTCCTTCTTTTACCTTTTCCAATTAACTCCTCCCCTTTTCCCCCAGGGGCTGCTGCAGGTTGGTTTTAAGGATGAGGGTCTTTTTAATGAAAGTGCTAACTCTTCACAATGACTGGCTCTGTGTTGTCCCAGTGGCAGTGATACATTACAGTACATTACATTACTGGGAAAGAACCGCTCTCCTCCCTGGCTTTTTATGTCTGATCTTAAATCAAACCAATGATGGAAAAAGCAGGGGGAGTGGAGGGGTTTTCTTGGTATTTCATATTTAATTTCATATTCTGAATTGAACTGAATTTTTTTATATGTCTGGGCTAGATTCTGCATGGGTAATGATCACTCTTATCAGGAGACTGGGATTACTGAATACATTGAAATATACCTTTATTAAAATCAACTGTCAAAAATATGCTATAGAAAGTAATTTGTTTGCATGTCTGTAATCTTTTCAGCAAAAATAGGGGAGAGAGAGTGAGAGTAAAATAAAGTGAAAAACAAAGATTCATCTTGAGTTGTGATCTTAGAAAGCGTGCTAACATTGTATATGACCCTGCGCCTTATTTCATGCAATTTAGAGTAACCTTCAGTCCCAGCATTCATTTGTATATGCAATAACAGGGAAACTGTGCCCTGGTGATTGCCTCCCCTCCCCCCCAGTAGGCTGTTCCATCCCCAGCCCTGCAGCTCTCCTGATCTGGTGGCTCTAATCTAAACGGCCAAACGCCTGCGTGTTCCACACACTGAATAATCAGACAGTGGTTCTGTACCTCCTGCAGAGTGACCGTAACAAGCAAGGCTTGATTATGCAAACTGAGTGGGAAAAAAACATTTTTTAATCTTTGCTGGCTCACATAATTAATTAGCTGTCATTTTGTTGTTTTTATTTTTTCTTTCTTTTTTACCCTTGAGTTATTGTTGATGTTGTCCTTCAAGGCTTGCATTGTCTGTATTTCAGTCTGTGCTGAAAAAGGATGGCATAAAGCATGCCTAACGCTGAAGGAAAAGCTGAAGATTGTGACGTTTAATCATTGTATCTGTAGGGTCAGTTTTATAATTGAGCTTCTCATATGCCAAGTTATGCATAGGAATATACAGGAATGTATTTAATCAGTATATTATTGAATTTGTGCTGCAATGTGTCTACAACACTAGTTAATGCCTTGCAGCTCTTGCGTAACCTGAAAAGGACCACGGTGGAAATGAATCTTGTGACTTTCATGTGTGCCTTTTCTTTGGCATTTCACAGTATGCATATTGGTTGTCTGGTATGGTGTATTGTATATTCTGAAATGTAAAATAAATAACTCAAAATGATGTATGTTTTAAGACCAATAGCACTGGCAACATTCCTCATCCCAAGGGGGCTGTCCGTGAATACAGCGAGGAATATTCCTAACCAGTTATGATGCATCTAATACATAATACTACCATTTATTAAAAAAAACAATCAATAATTGCCCTACCTATGAAGATTGTCAGAGCAGTTGGAAAAAGAATGGGAATATGATTTATGCTGCTCGCATGGCATGAAATTACACTTATAACAAGGACTCATTGATAATGTCTGGCAGCTTTTATCCTGTACTGCATAATGTCAGTGGGTGGTCAGTGTCGGTCACTGTTATGCAATGCCATAATTTAAGGTTTTAAAATGAGGGATCTGGAGAGGAGGGGGGTGTCCAGGACACCTTTTTAGGCATAACGGATCCCCATAAGAAAATTATAAGTTGGGGGGTTCCACATTAGTGCTGTTTCCACTGTAGGTTGCTGTGGATGAAGTATATGTAGCTTTCTCATTTTACCTCCCGGAATTATATAGCACTATGTCAGCACTGGTACTAGGCCAGGAACAGTGGTTTAGACCATAATTTACTCATTCAGACGCTTATCCAAAGCAACCTGCAACAAATGCATTCAGCCTAAGTTGGCCAAATAAATACATGCTTCCATGATAACAAGCAAGTCTGTCCTCAAAATAGTCATTAGTGTCTGGGAATCAGACCTGTTCAGGAACTCCCAAGAGACAGTGTTCATTTTGTAGCCTGCCACTATTCCAGCCTGTGGGGAACAGGGAATATGTTTAAAGCTCATGGTGATACCCTCACCATACTGCTAGTGAGCTATCATTGGCGAAAGTATGTAGTTGCTCCTTGGACCTTGCCCATTTTTATTTTTTAGGACCTTTTCATTGACCATGTTGTAACCTAAAACTTGTGCGTCTTGCAATATTAGTCCAGCTAATGAGAGACCTACCCCCAGAATATGATATAGCAAGAAAACCCCACCATCCCCTGCATTTCACAAATTTAATTCAGCTAGTGTAGTTCAAGTACACCTTCTTGTAGAACATGTTTTCACTTTATTGGATTCAAAAGACCCTGGCCTATATGTTCTTACCATCAAGAAAGATGGCATTCTCCCTAAAATGTATTTTTACAAAAATATTATGTCAATACAGTAAATTTACGACTAATGCAATCAAGTTTAGATGAATATGCTGTATTGAAATTTTGAGTATTCAGTTTCGTTGACTTGAGCATAAGTAAGAACAGGTGCCAATGAGTCACAGTTAAGTGATAATAAAAATGGCTAATGAACTGTACACATTGTTCAAACAAACAGTTTTCTCATTAAATATAATACAACTGAGCATCTGGTTATGACTGTAGTATAATCATAAAGAACATTATATTTAACAATGGAATGTTGCATTGTAGTCTGAATGACTTCAAGCAGAATTTGCATTGTGTCAACAGTAAATCCTTTTTCCTACTGTTTCTCCCTGCCCTGCCTCCTGATTGCCCTTTGGTAGATAAATGTTAGTCTGTTTTCTGTCCGGTGAGTCAGCCTAATAAAGTGTCATCTTAAAATGCCAAAGAACTTGTCAGCCAAGCTAAGCCTCCTAAAATGTACAATTAGTTTGACACTCCGAAGATAAAAGGAGGATTAAGGAACAAACGGAAGCTGTTTACTGAATGCAAATGAAGACTTTCTTTTTTCTCTTCCAAAAGCCTTTCTGAATTACTGATTTGACCTTTTACTAAAGGCCTACAGGAGAAAGTTCTTTGCTTTGAAAGTTGGTGCAGATAAAATTAATTGATTTTTAATGATGTGATTGTACTTTGACTTTATTTATCTGAGTGTAATTGTTTACAGGCGCAATTTAACACATACCCTTAAAAACATTAATGTAAATGCATATATGCCTGAGGAAAGTGTAATAGTCACATTAATACATTAATCTCAAATCTGGAAAATGCAGTTACCTTTTCTGGCCTAGGCTCTGTGTAATCTGACTGGTGCAAGCATTGATTGATCTAAGCATTCTTTTTAGGCGTCCACTGCACCTTTGTACCTTAGCATTCATCAAAAGTAGCAGTTTAACAATGGTTTACAAGCAAAACTCACCCCAGCTGTTATACACATTACAGTGTAAGATTAGGCAGGCTCATAGCACATAGGTTTGGGTCAGACAGGGAGTCCACTTTACACATAATTAAATACAATAACAATGGTTATTCTGCACCAGGGACTGCAGTGCTTCATGTTGAGGTCATTTGATCAAAAACACCAGAAAGTTATTTTTGTTGGTCAAAACTGAAGTAGACTGTAAGAGTCAACCCAGCACAGAGTAAAGAAATAAGTAATTAAATAAATAAATACATAAATAAGTACATGTATTTTGCCTCTACAATCACAACAAGTTGTTTCCTGACTCAATGGAAAAGTGTGCTGAGTCACACCAGGAAAGAAATGCTCTAAAGTCATAGATCAAGTACAACAACACAGCATTTTTATTTTTTGGTAAGAGAACATTTTCTGATTTGCTGGCACAACAACGCTCAGCATGAAAGAAAGCCCAACTTTATTCAGAGAGCTGAGGGTGAATTACTAACCCACCCTGTTCAGCTCAATTCAGCCTTCTCTCTGTTTTAGAAGTCTACATAAACATGAATCATCTCCTGATTCCCCATGCAGTTTTTGTCTGATAGTGACAATAGCATTTGATGGGTGCTTGATGCGCTGCTATTTAGCATATGGGTTTAGGGTCGGAAGTGCAACGTAAAGGGTCACATTATAAAACACTATATTGAATTAATTTAGTAGACACACTTACTCAGAGTGACTTACAAAACAAAGTGCACTGAAGTACTTTTGAATAGGTTAATAGCAGTAGAGATTAGGGTAAGTAGCAATTTTAGAATCAGTCAGAGCGTAACTCTGGAATCCACTGCAGTGTTTGCATCATCAGTGATCCTGAATATTAAACTGGCCTGATTACATATGTGATGTGCTCCATCATAACGAGTCATTGGCTGGAATTTTAAAAATGAGCTCATTAGAAACTAATTTTGGCTGCTTAGAGAATTGAAGGCCCCCTTATCCTGATATTATCTCAGAAATCACATCCAGTAGTTTGATATGGGCTGGATCCAGCACCATGAGGCCCATCCATGTACACAAACTTTTCTGCCCAGCCATGTGAAGCATATCACTGTTTACATTCAATGCTTTTGCCATCTGTCTCCCACACCACACAGGTAAGGGATGGGCTTCAGAGACAGAAAACACAGCCACACTTGACTGGGCTTTCCCAGCCTCACAAAGCCCCCTCTCCAGGGGGGCAAGAACATCTGTATCCGTTCCCTGGTCTTTGCATCCGTACCATATAATTGGAGTACTGCAGGAAGATAATCAAGCTAATTAATGTTAACTCCTTGTTAAAAAAATAATAATGAAAAAACAAAACCCTGCATTATGAGCTGTTGCTCAGTGTTGGAGGAAAACAATATCACGGATATGAAACGTTAAGTATAGATGAGGAGATGAATCCATATCGCTTGTTATTTTCATGCAGGGGTTATATTAATTAACCGCCACCCCCATCGGTGAATTTTCGTGGGTTATGGGTGGGGGTTACAGATGGTACAGACGCTTGGGCAATCCTGCCTGTTATTTGAGGCATCGCGTTGGCGGGACTTGTTTTCACAGATCCTTTTTTAATAATCTGAGCTGTTATTTACACATGGAAACCAATAAATTATTTTCAGTTTTATGGTTCTTCAGTCTGATCTTTAAAAGGGGTTATTCCTCACTAAAAACAGTCTCTCTAAAATGCCTGTTTATCTAGACCACTGAAAGAATCACCTCCACTAAAATTAATGATTCATAAGAAAAAAACTTTCAATGTACAAAAACCACTAAACACTAATTGAAATCCCACCTATGTGCTAATTTATGGATTATTGACACCTAGCTTTGCAGGGAGTGGGTTTCTCATTAATGAAATAAAGCATGAGGGAGAGTTGCCAGAGGTCAGTGGAACCCATGTGGTGATAATTTTTTGCAGTTTTACAGCCCAATGGCAGCAGCTTATGCAAATAAAGCAGTGACTCAGACCGGCCTCTTTGCTCTTCTGTCGGGCCTAAAGTGCTCTTTCTTTTAACTGTGCCCATAATTGATTTGAACAGCAGTGTCCAAATCAGAAAGCTGATTCATTTAAAACGTGTTTGTGCTGTATCACTCTGCACATCTCACAGCATGATGTAACAGCAACTCCACCATGAATAAAGTGCGATTCTGCCAGGCTTTCATCTTTTCTACTGTTTAATATTAGCCAGAATTGTTTGTTTTCAAACACTGAAGCATTAGCGAAATGCCTAATTAAATTTTATTAGAAATTATATTGGCTTCAGTTGGTCACAATTTGGAAGTGACTGTACTGTTGTATGAGTTCACAATGTAGTCATTCCTTTTTGTCTAAACTGTTGTCTAAATCCTTTGTATATATTTTTATAAATACTTTATCCGGGTGTATGAATAGATTTTAGATCTGAGATGGAAGCATTCGCGTTCTCAAATTCTATCTTCAATCATTTCAACCATAATTTATACAAATGAGGCTCTATATATCCTGGAGTCATTTAACTTGTTCAGCTATCTCATATTCCTATGATTTTTATTTGCTGGTAATGAAACAGCTGTAAGATTCATACATTAGGAGGTGGTGGGTGTCTGGAGGTCACAGGGCCAGTAAGAGCACGGCTCTGACCTCCTGGTTCACTGAGGTTTCCAATTGAGGTGGATATTTTCACGGTAATGGGGCACTGTCTCCCCATTTTTGATTCTGAAATTGAGCCATATGTACTATGTGGAAGTTTTAATGAGGCAGTCTACAGTCAGCAAGTCAGGAATCACTCTGTGTTTTCAGTGTAACAAAGACATAGGCTGGGAACCAGTCTTTAATAGAATTCAATCAAAGGTGACCTTAGTCTTTTAAAGGGACGCATATGCAATTCTGGTTTGGAAGGAGCACGTTGTAAAGAACATGTCTGCCTGTCTCATAAAATATAACACTCAAAACATGCTTTTGATTGAATCCTTGCCATAATTCCTATGTCCATTACTGGCAGACCCTGACTCTGAATCCTCTGCCGGACTGTACATAAAAATGAATCTCAGATATTTCTTCTGCAATTAACACATTGGACTTACTGGTGAACATCTTGTTCCTAGACATGATTCTTTTGTGTACAGCTGGGTTAATGGCTCATTTTGTCAGCCCAAACATGCAAAATGATATCGATTGCAATCATAAAAAATACATGAAGCATCGTGCAGATGGAGCGAACATTGTCAGACGTGTAATAGCTCTGTGTTTTTCATATTTCATTGTTTCCGTCAACCCATGGTGATAGATGACTGACTCTGGGTCTTTCCTAACCTATATTAATTTGTTTCATTTACTGTTATTCATGCCTTTTTCTGCTTCCCCTAACAATGTAATGGATACTTTTCTTCCAAGATGCAAAACCCCGAAATGAGTTTCTCTCCCTCTCTATCTTTCTAGTCTGATAACGGCCTCAAAAGCCCCCTCCTTCCCTTATATAAGAAGACAAATGACAGAGCATGACTCCCGTACACAAATTATTCTCCCCCTGTCTTATGACGCACTTCCATTTGGGGGTGTATGGGGGGAGGTGGTGGTGGAGAAAATAAAGCTATTGCTGTCAGTGAAGCGATACCCCACGCCGAAGGAGGAAAACTGGCTCATTCTGAACAGAGATTCTATTCCTAGCAGTGCACAGGGGAAAGCTTGTGTGTCTCTCCGCTCATCTCTAATGTTTGTTGAAATATCCTTCTTATCAGAGGAGCATGGTTTCGTTGCTTCTCATGGGGGTGTCTCCGGCAGTAGACACTGTGGAGGTGGAGATGAGGGGTTGGTGGGGGAGAGGGTGATTGGGGTTGAGGATTGCGTGAATGATAGACTGGCTTCCCACTGGTGTAACTGTGAGCTCCAGCTACTTCAAAAGGGTGAACCCCCATGTCCCCATGCTGAACTGAGGACCTCAGTAAACAGTCCTGCCCATTCGGTCTGACAGTCCCACACTGTCATCTGGGAGGGACAAGTGTTTTTTAGTACTTGGTTTCTAGACACAGTGATTTTTCTGTCTTTTATTGGGCATATTTTAGGACATATATGGATATATGATGTCATGTCACCCTCTCAGTCCCCCAAAAACCATTGTGCTGCATCATAAGTGACAAATACATCTGGACACAGGAAATTATCATGCTTGATATTTTGAGTAAGCCAAGCATAACATATGTTTAAGAGTTACATCTTGATTTTATATATTTGTCAGACATGTTTTAAAACAAGGAATATACAACTGAGGAAGAATGCCCTTGGTTGTAAATTGTGATGTACTGTAATTAATCTCAAAACCACAAGTGCAAGTGGTGTTGTCTGGTTCATAATACACATTAAGAATTCATTTTTGCAGTGTATGTACAACTCTTTTATTTCATATGTTAGTTTTTAAAAGAGTGCAGAACATTATGTGTCTGGATAGACGGTGCTCTTTATCAGAGCGATGTACACAGGTTACATTTTCACATTTTATCCAAATGTTTATTAACTATGGGTCAGGATCCAAAATGTGTCACAGACATGATGAAGATCAGTCCCCACGTGACAATGAAAGTAAATGAAAACAAAATGTGCTCATATGCATGAGAACTTCAAATGAAAGTGGCTCTTAAATCAACTACAATTCAATGTTTTTGAGGGCTTGCATTTTTCTGACAGCCAGCAATAATGTATTATGTTGAACCATTCAGTAACAGCTGAGACTGAAACTGAACAATTTTAAATAGTTTGGAATTATAGTTTATAATCTTGGGTCTCTGTGCAGACTGGATTTCTCATCTGGGCCTGGAAAACATTTAAGAGCCACTGTGTTAATCCTCACACAGCTCAGTGTTTCATAGCAGCCGTTCAGGTGAAGTGGCTCTCTCAAGGCCAACGGCAGTGCCTCAGCTGGGATTTAAGTCTGTAGCCTCTCAGCTACATGCCCAGCCTCCTGCCCATTCAAACTGTGACTGGTTGTCAGAAAAAATTGAAATAAAGTAAAGGTGCATGGCTACCAACTCAGGGGAAGCAGTGCCCTCCGCAGAGGATATGCACAGCTTCTGTTAGTCTTGAACCAGTTATTGAAACCTTTGACATGGAAAAAGTAAGGTAGATGAAATGTATGTGGTTATCTGCAAAAAAGAAAGCATCAAATGAAAAACAGAGTGAAGCATTCCTCCGAGCTGCTGATGCGGTGAATATAATGAGAGACATGACTGCTAATGAAAGCCATAATGGTACATGGCACTTGTTAATGAGCTCTCGTCAGAATGCTGTTATTGATTTTTTTCCGCTCTTGCTGCAGACTGTTTGCAGCCAGACAGTCTCGCCTGTCCCACAGTGTGGGGGAGCCCCAGACAGAGGTGCTCCCGAAACCGACATGAGCGTTTCAGCGGCATGAAATGAGGCGGCGTGTCCAATGTGTGACATTAGTGCAGCTTGTGAGACTCTGACTGCTGCGAGTGTCATTAGAGAATGGAGAATGTACAGCAGCTGTTTCACCCTGAGACCCTCTCAAAATGTACCACTCAGAAACCTCTGGTCTAATGTAATCTGAGACATTAATCTATATATAGATATATTTGTTTTCAGTAGATTTTACATTATGGTGGCATTCTGTGGAATATCCCACATATCCAATAATGCCAGTAGTGTACCATATAATCCATCACTGTTGGCCCTACCAAAATACTGTATACATATACAAATAAGCTGTTCTCTTAAATGCATAACCTCACACCCACTCATAAAACAACACATAGAAAAGCACAGAAAACTACTGTCAGTATCTGGCTAATAGCTGAAGGTGAATGAGCCTGGGCATGGTCAGTCCTTTGATTGGAGACCTCAGGGAGCACAGGGAAAGCAGGGTACTGCTGGGTGTGTTGCTGACTGACCAGGAGATGTCAGCTGCCCCACTGGAACAAGGCCAGTAAATCCTGGAGGGCCACAGAGTCTGCAGTGCTTAGTGATTTCCTTTCATTCAACAGCCAGTTCAGGCCTTATAAACAAGGTATGTGGACTCTTTACCTGGCCAGTACTGAAATACAGCAGAAAGCAACTGACACACTGGCCCCACAGGACTGGAGTTGCACACCCCTGAGCTAAAAGCCAATGCTCAACTGCAGTGCTGCAGAGACACAGCATTGTGTTACTGGAGATGCCTTTTTTCCGTTTTAAATTCACTAACGATCCTGTGCCATGTATGGCCATGGAGCTGTATTCCCCAGGGGTGAGGCTAAAATCCCTGTGTAGCCACACATCATTCTATTCATAGAGCAGTCTTGCTACCCTGAACCCTTCTAATGCTGAATTGGAGAAGCTACAAATGTGTGGGCTGGGTTAGGACACGGATGCCAGATCTCCTGGGAAAAGTAATTTGCTGCTGCAGGTGGTGTTGGCAGGCCAGTAGGGGGCATGCTTCACCCTTGGCTAAATATAACTATGATGCCCCCACACAGTGATGGGGTCACACGGCTGCAGAGGGTGCTGTCCTTCAGGTGAGCCATTAAGCTAAGGTCCTGACTCATAGCGGTCATTAAGATCCCATGGCCCCTCTCAAAGGAGGAGCAGTGTTAACCCTTTTGCCCTGGTCAAATTCCCACAAAAATGTCTCTCTACATCTGACAACCTAATCATTGCCTATATCCTACTGGTTTCACAATGTCTTGCAATCCCTACCCACTTTGATTCTCAAGATCTTCACTACAAAAGAAAATGGACTCCTCAGTTGACCACTGTAGTTAAATAAAGCTACAATAAAAATGTTCTGTTTTAATGAGGGCTGGAGCAATAACTTGCTCTTAATGTTGCATGTGCACAAATATTGTGCATTTATATTTGTAATGCTTCACTAATGATCAGCCTTTTTAATCCCTGTCCACCTTGTTTTCACTAATGACCAGCTGCAGGTACATTTCTAACAGTAATGAACAGAGTGAGAGAGTGTTTGCCGGGATTGATACCAGGTGAGGAGCCTTTGGGTTAATCGCCTGTAATTGAGGCACCTGTTGGTTACTGCACAGCCTGTGTGTGTCAGTATATGTATGACTAAGAGCTAAATTAAAAAAGATATTATTTTCAGTAAAGCTAACAACTTCTAGAGAGTAGAGGTTTTTGAGGTTTGAGAAAAACTGATATTTTGCAGATGGAAAATCATTTTTCATGCTTTTTGTCACTGTATAATCCATATATTTTTTGTATTCATCTTTATCTGCCTACTAATGTATTTCCTATCTTTTTATTTCTCCCTGTGATGAACAGCTAGTTGTATTTGTGGGTCTGTCCTATCCATGCCAGTTATTGCATCCTCAGAAATGCATGCAGCCAGATCATTGGTTGCCACTGTTTTGGGCAGACAGGAAAAGTAGTGTATGATTGGTGTTTTTGGTATTTGCTGTGCAGAAAAGGAAAAGCCATTAAAAAGGGGGAGCCATTACATGAACCAGAGGAGTCACATACAGTTTAATTCAGGTACAAAAAGGAAAGAAAAATACAAAATAAAAACTATGTACTGCTGAGTTGGAGCTGCTGGCCATTGGCACTGGGGAATGGGCTAACATCCTCACACAAAAACATCAAAAGATCTGAATGCCTCACCCAAATTTAGTGTGACACAGACATTCGTTTTATTCCGCTCTTACAGATAGCAAGTTATTAGAGAATGGCCGTGAGGCTGGCAGTGAGGCTGGCGCTATAGTAACTGGTACACTAATTGAGGTGAATAAACAGCCTGAGGAGAGCACAGGACAACATCTTCCATTCAAATGCAGGGGAATAAAGTTCTCCTATACATAAAACCCTGTTTATCAGACTGTAGAGATTTGACTGAGACCCTCCCTTCAGCGACCAGTGAGAAACCACAGGGGGTTTAAGCGAACGATGCGTGGAAACAAGGCCTGTACGCCTCATCACACCGCTCAAAACATTACCATGGCGATTTAAATTAACACAGCACCAATAAAAAGAGGAAAAGATGGCCTGTATTTCTCCTCAAACTGTTACAGAGAAACACAGCGCATCAATCCTGGATAGATACATGCCCTTGGGCAAGTCTGGGCATGTCCTGTGAAATCTGAAATTCTGCATCCATTTTCTGTCATAATGAGTTTGTGCAAGGGACTCAGTCATTTTCATCACCCTGAAGTCCAGAAGAAAAAAATGCTATTTATGGAAGCAGTTTGTAAATCATTTTTAACAATACTCTTGAGGAAAGATGAAGTATTATAGTTAAATATATTGACATACTGTTTTACACATATATACTCAGTGTCAGGGATATTCAGCTCCAAGCCCTGAGGCCCACAGTGTGCATATATTTGTATCAGTCACACACTACGCCACCTGTTTTCATTAATTGGCTTACTGCCTGAAAGTAAACTAATTAGTGAAATGAGTTGGTTGCAGTGCGTGGTTGGAGCATATGCCTGCAGGAGCTGTGGTCCTCAGGACCTGGATTTGAGTAGCCCTGCTATATATATGACAACATAACCGTAACGCCTGCATAAAACATAAATTTTGCGTATTTAGCTTGAATTTTTTGTCTGTTGCAGCACTTACTCCAAATCGCAGTATACCACTTTGATGTACAAAACAAGAGGTATGATTGTCATTCAGTGGGAGGAGGTAGGGGCAGGTGATGTGGGGCTGGAAGCAAGACAACACACTCCAGAGACTGTGGAAGTGATTTATTCCCTGTGGAAGTGATTTATTTATGAAGTGAGAATAGTGACACAAACCCCTCCCCAAGAAAAACTGTGATCAAACTGTTGAACTGTCAAACTTTTTATGTTAAGAGTCCTCTGCTGTCTTCAGCTATAAAGTCATTCATTCCTACCCCTCCCATTGGGTGGGTAAAGGGCTGTGTCGAGCTGAGAAGCAAGGCACAGCATTTGTTTGGCCAGTTGTCATGGGAGAGTTTGTCTTCTGCACTACTTGTTGCCTGAGGGAGTGGGTGGAGGGGGTGGGGGTTTTCCTCAACATGTTCTGTTCAGTGTTTTTCCTTTAGGTTAATTTGAGCTAGGCTCTTATACCATGTCTGCTGTTGAGACAACCGCTAGATATAAGGCAACGCGTTTCAGCTGTTTCCCAGGTTCAGCACTGGACAGCTCCTGTAACCTGAGCAGTGATGTTTTTCTCCCACTGTACCATGTCCTCTGAGAAGCTGTCCTTGGTGCTGATGGGCCATGCACTCCAGTGCCACCAAAATTGCAAATCATATTGGGAAAAAAGGTTCATTTGGGTTTGAGAAACAGTTCAACATGAATAGATTTGATACATGTCTTGACATTCTGCTCCCTTGAAAACACAAGCTGGAGGTGGGACGTGACACAGACACACTGTTACCCACTAATATTAGCCTAGCGTGTGTTGTGTAGGTGTGTCTGCAGTACTAATTGGCTCCCCGGAGGAAATTTGTGGTAATATTCACACTTCAAATGTGTGATGACATCAAGCTCTTGGATTCAATCATCCTCAAGTTTAAAGAGTTTTCTAAGGCAGGAAACTGCAGGAAGCATTGAAATATAAAGATTATTTATGTACCAGGTTTTGACAAAAAAGTATATGAATCAAAAATACATTCAGGCATCAGCTCTACCCAAAATGAACTTCTCAGATAACCTGAGCATCACCTCCTCCTTTAAAAAGACTGTTGAATAGTTTTATTGCTCTACTGTTCCTTGAGAGTTGTACTTTTCATTATATTAAAACATATATGACAAAATTCATTTAAAATGTTAATTATCTCATATTTCAGGCATTTAGCAGATGTCCCTATCCAGTATGACTCACATGGCCGATAATTTTACTATCCACTTACTGCAGGATATTGAAGAAATTTATAGTAAGAATTGAGTTTTGGAGATAAATGAAGGAAAAATAAATATGAAGTTGTATTATATATAAAGGGCTTATGAATTACTAATATCCTTACCCATTAAAGGAAATAGCAGAGCTCACAGAGATTAATGACGAAGAAGTTCAGAACATGTACACATTATCAACAATTTCCAATCCATAACTAGAAAGTTCTAAAAAACTTTTTATATTGGACCTTTTGCCATTTGATTTTCAAGAAAAGGTCATAAGAGCTTTTGGTGAGTAACCTGGGGAGGTTTCTGTATCATCAGGATTCATGGCTTGTAGCTGCTGCTCTATACTGCCATGCACACATGTGTCTGACGCTTCCTGTAAGCCCTGCTGCATTGCTTTGTGCTGCTCAGGGGCACTGACTTTGTTCAAGGTAGCATACTGATCCCTGGATATAACAGAGAAACTGCAACATGGCTGGCATCAAGGCTGAAGGATATGGAAGAGATGCCCAGCAGACTGGAGGAGGAACAAGACAGTTTGCAGTAACAGAAGCCTGGTGAAGAGACAGAAAAAACACAAAGAAATAGAAGTTCTGTCCTTGAATGTCTCTCGCTTCTTTTCTATTACAAAGACAGGTTGCACCTGGATAACAGGACAGAGGTAGGCAACATGCAGCAGTTGGATGGGTTCAACATCAGCTGTGTATGCCTGAAGATTTAGCCACAGCTTTGTTAGCCTGTTGGTTCAGGCTCAGCTGAGCTGATGGGTGCTGTCCATGGTCCAAAGGCCTTTGATGTACAGCACAAAGCTCTTGCACTTGCCTAAGAGGAGGAGCAGGCATCTCTGAGTGTTATGGTAATGAACATCACATGAAACTCATTCTGAATGTGGAAAAATTTAAAAGCGTTCCTTGAACAGTGAGGGATGGAATTGGTAACATAGTGATTGGCTGTTGGCAGTTTAACAGTGTGTGGTTATGTTAGAGGAACACTGGAGATGCCAAACAGATGCTGGTGAACCATGTGTAACAGAGACAAATCCACCTGCCTGCCTGTATGGTAATAAATAAAATTGAATTATGTTGCCACTAAAATCCTTTTTTTTTTCAATTTGGTGCTTAAGCAAAAAAGCATTGTGTGTTATTTTTTGATATGTAGTTTAATTTTTTTTTTTGGATAAACAAGTTTTTCCAAGAATAAACCTCCTAATATGTTGCTGTGTTCACACTGCCTCTTTTCCTGTACATAAGTCAGGTAATGTGTGTGTTTTCTGTCTGGCTTTCCTTTGCGGCCTCGTCAGAAAGACAGGAATTACTCTAATTACTGCCGAACACAGCATGATCACTTTGTTCTCGCTGTTTGACATTTTGATTCAAGGGCAAAAGAGAAAAAAAAGGAGTAAAAGCAATCAGCGTCCTACCTTGAGCCCCCAGCCAGGCAGCAGATTCTTCAGTGGCATGTTTACACACAATCACTCAGACACAAGACACATGGCTCCACTGGCTGCTCAACCACAGGACACGCCACCTTCCTTCAGCTTGCTTGGTTTCAAGGGCTATCCTGAAAGGTTACACTGTTAGACTAATCTAAGACACACACACACACAGGCACGCACGCACGCACGCACGCATGCACACACACACACACACACACACACACACGCGTGCACACACACACATATGTATATATATATATATATATATGTATTTATAGGATGTGGGCTGGATTCAATCAATTTGTTGTTTGCCTTTCCTTGACACATATCATATTGCTAAATTTAACAGTCCCTAAAATTACATTTGCATGCTGTGATGTCACAATGTAAGCCCCCAGTTTATGGAGTTGTTTGTCAAAATGTTGGCCACATAGTCAGTGTCTGCTTTTAAATCCCGCTTTATGTTTATGTTTCTTTGTGTTTTTGAAAGGGCTTTTTATTCTCAACAATTATTTTTATTTTAGCCTGTTTTAGATATATTCATTGTTGAACATGTTGTACTTGTGTTAGTTATCTTTTCCATTGGCTTACACCTGCCTTGTTTCATTTGAAAATTATTTAATGTGTTTAGTTTATGTTTCCTTTTATGGAAAATGATGTGAAAGCGTCAGTGAGAAGGATGTGCTGCATAAATTAAGTGCATTTATATTAAATGTATAAAGTAAATACATGACATACAAGACACTGTATATGTTGGAACGATACTATATAATATGTTTCTCCATTGCATTGTGCTTATGAGATATCCTTTGAAAGAAAGCAGCAGCATGTTCCTGCCACCCATGCAGTTGTGACACAGACTGCATGTTACACTGTGACTGCATTCACAATGCGCTGCGCATTCATCCTCTGTGAGACACTCATTTATCTCAGCATGTGACTGTCTGCGTTCTCTTTTCTGTAAAAACAAGATGAGATGGAGTGGATCTGGTATTCCAGTCAGAGGTGTGTGCCATATTTAGTGACAGATTGGCCAGCTATTATGAGCTTCAACATTAGACATAATCACCCCAGCTTGAACACTGTGCATTAAATATAGAACATACACACCATTGCCATCACTGTTGAATTATTCATACAGACTCCATATTTATGAGACGTCCATATGACTTGGATGACGCTTTTTTATTATTTTTTGTCTGTCAGAATCATGAATGGACAAATGAATCAGCTTGGAAGAGAGTGCTGGATCCATATTAGATTCCATTACCCATAATGTAATGTGAAATCATTCCATTACAACTGTACCTGTAATAGATGCCCAGCTACACTGGCACACCACTGATTAATTACAGTGCTCTTAGTCAATCAAGGCTCCCAGGGAAAAGGCTGGTAAAATTTATGAGCAGGATATAGCTGACCTTGATGGTGTACATTCATTCAGCCCCCACCCCCGCAACCACCCCACCCCCAGAGGGGATGTGGAAAGCTATGATGGTATGGCCAGTGATGTAATAGATGTAGGAGTGTTTTTAAAACACTGATTTGAATTCAGCATAAGACAGGACATTGTGTGTGTGACATGATGGCTTCAAATTCCATTAACACAATCTAATATTGGTTAAATAAGCAAGAATACAGAGGCAAGTTACAAAGTGAAATGCACATGATATTCACAAAACAGTCTGAAATCAATATATAGAATTATAACATCTTTATTTCAGTAGTTGGATTTTACAGCTTTTTTAGAAATCTTTATAATGTTTTTTGATGCCCTATCATTGTGGGCCCATGGCAGTGTTTATTCATTATTCTGCGGGCCATCTGCTGCATCACTGACCGAACCTGAATAAATCCCATACGAGAAGGAGAGACGGTGTCCACTGAAGCGCCTCACATACCTGCAGCCTTACTAAGTTGGAATTTGAAGGCTAAACTGTATGACCACCTTCAAATCTGACTGCATGATAAATATAAAGGAAAAAAAGGGGCCAGTACCACAGGCACAGAAATCAAACTTAACAGTCATGTTGTTTTTATTTTGTCTTGTTTTATAACTTTAATTCACTCCTCAATTCCCAGCAGCAACAGCAATACACTACAATGAGAAAATATGAGAACATGAAAAATTATCCTCAATAAAAACGATGACAGATGCTGAGGTTACTATTCTGGGCATATTAAAAACTACTTTAAAAACTTTAGAGGAACACTTGAAATAGAAATTGCAGATGAATATTACCTCAGGAGAAGACTTGACTTGCAAAGAACAGCAATAACAATGGGCTTAAACACAACACTAGTAACAAGCCAAACGGCAGCCTTCCAGTTACATTGGTTTCTCCTCCTATGCATTGATGTGAGATCTATAAAAGCTAAAAGCATCCCAGTTGGCTTGTAGAGATAATCAGAGTGCTCTGATATGGCAGGATGTATCAGTCTCCTTTCTTTCCATTACTCTCAAAGTCTAGGGTTTAAAAGCATCCACATACTGTACTGGGGTTATGCTGGGATTTCTATTGGAAGTGACATCATTTGCTGAAATTATTTAAACATAGAACATAGTATAATAATAACCATTCCCTTCTCTACAACAAGACTGCATTTAAACAGCCAGTTTGAGGTGACTCCAATCTATTTCTCCCATATCTAATCTGTATCAGGGCCAGATCTGTCCTTGGAGTCTGGGCTAATCAGTGCAATGACCTCTGTGTGTGTGTGTGTGTGTGTGTTTGTGTGTGTGTGTGTGTGTGTGGGCCCAGATTCACCTGGAGCATGTGAGATGCAGGGCAACATTGTTTTCAGCATCTAAGAGGATATGAATCCTTCTCATTTCCCCAGGAACAAGCTGAGATCTGAAAAGAGATAAGGGCAGTATTAAGGTCCAAGCCTCACGCGCAATGCAATTTTTTCAAATCTGCTTTGAACCACTGAAATCTGATAAATATCCCATTCCATGCACCTCATGTCTGACCAATCCAATCAGTTCCTACCCCTTAGATGTATTTTTGCAATTTCCCACGACACAGAGTTGATATACAGTCCATTATCATTCCATGCCAAAAATAATAACAAACATAGCTTGTCTGAACACAGCAATGTGATCTAATGACTTCTAAAGTAATGTGTGAATGGCCTCCCAAAAGGAAAGGATTTCAGGAGCAAATCAGTTTTGAGCATTAAGGGTTTGTGTTTAAACGTAGCCTGAAGGCACATGGTTTAATGTAGGGAGAGGTATTTATAATTACAGTCTAGACTGGGCCCAGACACACTCCCTGACTCTCAAACCTAATCCTGCAGCCAGACCATTTTATACCGCCCATAGCTACACCTGGTTTCCCTATTTTATTTAATCCTGTGCGTGTGAAAACCTGTTTTCCATCTCCAAGACTCTTTGTCCTCATTTCTTATGTGTTCGCTGGCTCAGACACTCACGTTTGAGTTCATTAGGGCAGCTTTAACTGAAGGTGAGCCCTTTTGGTAAATCCAAATAAAGATGCTGTATTGTCCCTAAGATCACTCTGTGGGGAGTTATATCCTCTCCTTTATTACAAATTGCTCTAATCTCTGACACCTTCCACATATTAGCTGCTCCCGGTTTGGCACAGAATATGCTTCTCCATGTCAAATAGACAGTAATTTTTCCCCCAAGGAAGCATAACCCATTGATATAATACTATTCAGTATGACATATGAAATGCATGGGAAAATACCAGCGTAGAGAATACTGTGGGTAAGTG
Organism: Albula goreensis; assembly: GCA_022829145.1. Classification (NCBI taxonomy): domain Eukaryota; kingdom Metazoa; phylum Chordata; class Actinopteri; order Albuliformes; family Albulidae; genus Albula; species Albula goreensis. The sequence goes on from CM040757.1 coordinate 15,104,302, forward strand.
TAGTTAAAATACATTCATTCCATTTGTGGGATTATGGGATTTATTCCTCAGAAAGTATCGAGAAAAATAATAATTAGGAAAAATTATTATGACATATGGGCATTTTTATAACATTTTTTGAACTGTCACATTCTAAACTATTTTTCAATGCAGTATACTCAAATGGCATACTTCAATGGTATGTATTCGGATATGTGTCAGAAGTCAGGGTTGCTATGTTACATGCTTCATTAAATCACTTCCGGATGGAAGGTCCCATCTCTGTCATTTCCCACCAGGCATTGCTTGTAGGCAGGGGCAGGGGCCACGCCTCCTGTCAGTCACAGAGGCAGTTTAAGATGCGTCCCTGTCACAACCTCCACAGTCTGTCACTCTTGGGTTGAACCGAGGCACACTGTCGCTGACTGCGCACCCTCTATTTTCCTCTTTCTCATGTGAATGATCGGTGGGCGGGGCAGTCTTGGAGCATATGGCACCTTCACAGCACCACCTGTCAGAGCATATGGGAATAACATTGAAAAGTGTAAAAGTGTGACTGCCACCCCCACCCGAGGAGACTGTGACAGTTCCATGGCTACAACGGATACATTCCATTCCAGAACATTGGGGTTTTGGTCATTTTTCATGGGCCATTCTTTATAGCTCTGCTCCAGTAAACATCAGACAAGACGTTTCACTGAACCTCCAATACCCAATACTCAGCTTGAAAGAAAACTGCCTGTGGCATAGCCACTGCAAGGCATGCTGGGAAAGCAGTTGGGGGAATGCCAAAAATATCTGATGGATTTCTCTTCATAACCCTTTTCCATAGAGAAGACTGCATCAGTATTCATTGGGTACAGTGGGTAACCTGTCCCACTGAGTGCTACAGGAAAGTCTCCCCAGAGGCCTATGAGTTAGAAGACCATCTGTTTCAGTATACTGATTATTGAGGCTTTTTTTTGTTATAAGTTCTGGCTATGACTGAATCAAAGACCAAAGTATTTATGTTGCATTACCCATTACACTGTTGAAGAGAACCTAGGGCTAAATATCAATATCAAAATGAATATTTTGAAACAACATTATAAAGTTTTCCAAGTGCTGCGTTGAATCACAACTCATCGAGAGGCACAGAGTTTCTCTCTGACACTCTAAATGCTCACATCATGTACATTTAAAATGATATTTACTTCAAGAGGGATAAACACAACATTTTACATTTATTTCACTGGGATAAGTACTGTCTCTTTCAGTCTCTTTACTGCACATTAAAATATCCATGTTATGTTGTGTAATCAATGTACATGCTTTTAACTTGAAGAAAAACTGGCTAGTATAATGGATATAATCTACTGAGATGTTGGGAAATGCACTGCCCTTTCATGGTTGTCTCATTAGCCTAGCGCTCACATCATCCACCCAGGCCACGCTGGGCCCAGTGACAGTCAGTCATGTTGAGAAAAGGTCAGGTTAACAGCGGACATTAGGGATCACTCAAATGTGCGCCTCGGTCTCTGACTGCTTGCTAAATGCCCTTTCGCTCCCTATATAAAGAGCTGTCATATGGATACAGGACTTTGCCATGGCTCCTGCCATGAGAGGGCCTGTCACAGCCTTCTGTTCGCCCAGCCTCTGCATCTAACCTGCATTAACTAGAGCACAAGGATGTTTCTATTAAACTGTACAGTCACACATCACGCATTAAAAGCCTGTTTGAATTGGAGGGAGTTAAATGAGCATGTACATTCAAAACTTTTGGCTGATAGTCAGTTTATTAACATTAGAAAAAAAAAGGTTCCTCAAGGGTTCTTTGCTTGTCCTGCAGGAGGAACCTGTAATGGTTCTTCTTTGATATGGATTTCACTCACAGGTTCTCTGTAGAAACTTATTCTGATGGTTATGTAAAGAACCCCTTAAATACATTTGTATCTAAGATGAAAATTTAATGGTTCCCTCAGCAGGACAAATGAAAAACTTTTAAAGGTGCTAGAAAGCATTTTTTTTCAAAGAGTGTCATGTAAACAGGTCAATTATTCAAAGTCATTTTTTGTTTCTCATCCGGCATTCCGTACTGCTTCATCATCGTTCTGTTTTCTTGCATATCCTCCAGCATGTCATCCTGTCTCACACATTTGCAGTCCTCAGGCGTCAGTCACCTCAAACCTCAAACCTCAGAAATCCTTCCTGTTATTGCAATGACAGCAGTTAACAGCTAAAATGTCCTCAAATAAAATGCTTGAGAAAACAGTGAGAAATGACACCAGTATAGAGAGCAACAGTTGCTCTCATTGAAATGGATAACACTGCAACATATTGTAAATATATGAATTTGTTGGAAAATGTAATGAAAGGCATATTTTACAGTAAATCTTTATTATACATTATGATTGCTGAAAACGACAGCTATTTGTATGCTTGCATACATAGTGAATGGTTCAAAATTCTCACTCTGATGTTGATGATATATTTCATTTCAATGTCTTCCAATGCATTTAGTTTTCCAAGAGGGTCCACATAAACAATGGCTAGCTTAGTGCCTGTGTGAATACTCAAAGGAAAAATAAAATCCAAAAGACTATGGAGTAAAAAGGAAGGCAGTCAGTCTGAAGTCCTGTGGCAGGAGAGGGGAGGGTGAATGAAATCTAAAGCACTGAGGTGCCATGCTGCCTGCTGGAATGTGGTGTTGCTGGCAGGTTTAGGCAGAGACATAAGGCACCAAGGGCTTCAGCAGGAACTCCTGCCCCACTTCCTCACCATTTTACAGCCAGTCGCTGTCAAGCTAACGCTAATGGCCCCACTCCTCCACTGCCTCTGTTATGAGCATGGCTACTTGTCTTTTACCTCAACCAGAAATAGCTCTCTCTTCCCCTCACAACACACATATTTTTTTTTATTAAAAAAATATTTTATGTTAGCATGAAAGGGAATAATTATGAAGGGAATAAAAAAATAGATTCAGTTTCTATATCATTCTCCATGAGAATGTTATGCAGTAAAAAGACAAATATTCATCACAATATCTGGTAGAGCTTATTATTGTGGCGTTATTGCAGCACTGAATCTTTTAGTTCATGATAAATGGATGAACAGTTCTTCTTTACACTTTAACAATAGCGTCACTGAAAGGTGTCTGATTAACTAAAGGATTCTGAATCTGACTGCACAATTCATGCCTGTTAATTAAAGGATTCTTGCTTTTAACTGCATGTTAAATAACAGTGTGAAGCTGAGCACTTTATTCTGTGCCAGAGTAAGTCGTTGCTAAACTCTGAATATCAAAACAGGTGGTCAAAGGTTTTGGAACAAACTTTTGTACGCAAGCCACATGGTAAGCTGAACCATGCAGATTTCCTTAGTGCTACTGTATTTGTGTCTTCGAAAAAGCATTTTTTTCTTCGAAAGAGCATTTCGAGTCCCTCTGAGATGTGATAGTCAACTAAAAGATGTTTTATGGGTTTGTTTTCTCCAGCATCAATCACTAGCCATTCTGCTGTTTCACAGCTGCAATCAGAAGAGAGCTGGCTGTCTGTGTTAAAACTTTGCTGGCATGGGCCCTTGAGTACTGAACTGCTATGGAAAGGGATCATCTTGTGTGGTATTATTAGTAGAGGCTTAGAGCACTTTACAGATTGTACAGTGTCAAAAGGGATGGATGGCTAATATTCCCCAAAGAGACCTGAAAGCCCTCTTTTCCACCCTTTTCCATTGGCCAGCTGAGAACTACAAACTAAAAGCTGCATCCTGTCAAAGTAGATGCATGGCACAGGGGTAATCCATAATTCAAATTATTTTTTTTAACAGGAATAAAAAACATAAAGCATTTTGTGTTCTTGTTAATATGTTCAATGTTGCTTGTAACCTGAACTTGACACTCAAGGGACCTCCAAGGAAAATGGACAAATGTGCATGTCTGGAACATTTACCCGAAGTTGATGAACATTCTGAGAATGTTCTGAGCACCAAAAACTGTTAACTGGGTTATTATTTCTTAATATTACATGAGAATTTCTGTAGCGAAAATGATCTAAATACTGAAACCCACATGGCCATAAATTCAAAGCAGCAATCTCCTGCTTGATACATAATTTTGTTCATATTTAACCTAAGCAATGCATTTGCACAATCAATTTATTTTTCTTGAAAAAGTGTTTTGTTTTATTTTTGATATTAAAGTCCAAAATTTGCTGTTACATTTTGTGCATCCCTCAACCTTCATGAATAATTGAGGTAATTATTCCCTTTGATCTTCATCAGTGCCACTTTTCTAAATCATTCCCACAGGAAAGAAAGTTATTTTCAGTCCAGACATAGCTATTGCCTCAAATGAACTCTCTGCTGCTCTTGTTTGTTTTTCCCCTGGGCTGCTCATTCTAACAATCACAAGATCTTATAAGAAGACAAACAGCAGAAAACTTCCCTAAAATGAGCACATAATAGAGACCGCAGCATATTGTGACCAAAAAACAAAATAATAAAAAAAACAATACAATTGGGAAGACTCTGAAAAGAACTTCTATATTCCCATATAAGCAATCATTATTTTTTATATTTTAGATATAATCAAAAATAATTTGTTGACCGTGGATAATAAATAATATATTAATAAATACTGAAGATTACAATACTGTATTAGTAAATTAAAATAAGAAAGTAAATATTTTTTTAGTTCTAAATGAATGCCCAGGTTGAGCAGCCATTTAAATTTGCGGTCTAATGTCTGTGTGCACAGCAGCCTCTGCTCTTTTATGTTTCATCGTCTGAGAGTCATGATTAATGCTACATCTACGCCAGGTCAGCACCCCATAAATATGAAAAGAAGAAAATATCGGTCGAGTATCAATAGAGTAAGCATTTTTCTATGAGTGAAATAACATGGATAATTAATATGGTTGGTGAAGCCTACTCAGTTCTTCCTGACACTGTCCTAATTACAGCTGGGCAATAAATTTGCATAACTCTGCAGAGATCACACCCTCTGCAGTAATCTGTGAATGGAATACTAACTGGACAGAGAGAGAGGACTCCGGCGGGGACTGTAATATGTTTGCATGCATGTGACCTTTTTCAACTGTTTAGTAGAATCATGTATTAAAGGCATTTTATCACTACAGAAAAGAACCCCTTCAGGTTCATTTGCTCACAAAGACCCCCACCCCAGAAAATACCTCTGACCATGATATGGTCAGTATGCTGGTGCTGACAGAGGATGTGAGGTAGGGGCCCACAGTCCTGTAAAACAATGTCATGGAATGTAGACTGTCTTGTGAGGTGCAGTTTGCTCTGTGGACCAAATACTGGGAAACATAAAGCAATCACTTCATTTTCTCTTCCTGTCTCAGGAGTCATGATCAGAGACAAGTATAACAGAGCGTTTTCAGAATGGTCTGTCTGCAGACCTATCACAAAATAGACTTTACAAAAAACCCTGGTGTCTTTTGTGACATAAATGATCTCCTGCCCAATTTGAATTATGATCCAAAATTCTCACTCTCTCACTTTTCTCTAACAAAGTTACTACGAACAAAGTGTACTGCTGGAATTTAGGACAGAGTGGGCTCAGTCTTGATTTGTGGTTTTCAGGACTGAAGGCATTTGTGTTTTCACACTTGTCAAAATGAGTCACATATTTCATAACACCGCCTGCCCCGCCTGCCCCATCCCTGACAGAACCTGAGACCTCTCTGTGTCATCAAAAAGGGTGAAGCAGCACAATTCGCTGATGAGCCATGCTGACTAATCACTCGCTGCGTTTCCACTCCCTGCGCTCTGCGGCTGTGTCCGCCCGCTCGGCGCCCGTTTGCATCCGTGCGGTACACGGCTCTCTCCTCTAATCAGAGTCATTTCCTCGGTCTGACTCATCGTCTGCAGCTGGAGGGTCAGTAAACACAGCTCTCGCTGTCTCGCATCCTCTGTGGGACCCAGCAGGGCGTCATTATCCTATTTGCCCTGACCTGTTTATTTTCATCATATGCTTATTGCTCATTCTCGGGTCCTGTTTCCAGGCGGCGAACCCTCGACCTACAATCTGATCAAATTTACTGATATAAGTTTTACAACAAGTTTTATTTGTACTTTAGGGTTTCTGTAGTACCTGCCATTAGCAGGATGTTAGGCCACCACCTCTAGGTGACTGTGATTCATCATATGAAATTGCTGATGGGAAAAAAATGTAGTACAGGGGGAGCAAACAGCAAACAGGTTGAAAGCAGACTTGCAAGGCTATACAGGCTGAGGCCAACGTTTGCTCTGTCATGCAGAAGTGGGAGCTTAAGCAGTTGGTCTGACCTGGATCATTAATAGATGTAAACTTACTTGCAAGTAAATACTTGCTTAGTTATAGAATGATCTTTTATGTCATGCTGTTGTTGTACTCGATTGCATTTACAGTATTATGGTTGGATGACCCACTGTAGGGGCCTCATTGACTGCACTTCAGTGGTATCTGATTTAGTGTCTGTTTGATCTGAAGTGATGCTAGCACATGCTCAGTTTTACAGCCTCCCAGCCAGCTGAGCGTGAGCCACATATTATAAAACATACTGTACATGCCTGGAGTGCAAGAGGAGTGAAACCACCCATGCTCATATTGTATCATGCATGTGCCTTTTCCAAAGCCTCCATTTTATGTACATTTACAGTAATGTTGCTAGGTTTAACTACGAACCTGGACTTCAGTAATTAAGTCTGCAAGTTGTTTGTGGAGAAAAATGTAACCTGTGTAGATCAATCTAAATGTTTGTGTACACTAAATGTCATGTATGTCAATACAGTATGCAAACCTGATGTAAAAGTCCATTTATGTGGAACTCAGTAGATGCTGGAAAAATGTGGAAACATTCAAACAGACTCAATGTTGAAAAGGCAGAGGTTTAAATGGTAATTGCATTTGATTATTTTACCCAGGTTACTTTCATTTTAATTCTTTAATTATTCTTTTTGAATGTATGCTTTTAAGTCAAAGGGATACATGTTAAATCTGCAGCCATTGTTCCCTAAAGCAAGATACCTCAACCTAATTTCTTAATTATTATCCAGCTGTATAAGTGTAGCGGTAAATTTAGCCTGTGCTTGAGACTCTGGAGTATGCCTAACATTAATTGCATGTAGCTGTCAAAACTAATTTAATTCATTGATTTTAACCTATAAAATATGCAAAAACCAGATACCCCTACACAGTGAAACCAAAATGGTTTAGTTCACTAGAATAATTTTGGGGAAAATCAGTTGTCTGGACTGTTTGAGGAGGACAACAGTCTTTTTACTTGTGTTAAAGGTAGCTGGTATCTTATACAGATTAAGTTGGTGTTCTCAAAGGGATTAAAGCAAACCGTTTGAGCAACCTTGGAGGGTATAATGGTGTGAAGACAAACCGTTTGTGTAACCTTGGAGGGTATTATAGTGTGAAGGTGCTGCTGGTAAAGGGTGGTGTACTTCAGCAGACTGTATCCATGAGGGGTCCAAGGTCTCTCATACCACATGGTGATCTTCTGGAGGAATGACCCATCCCACGTGCCTAAGGGGCATTTACATGCTCTGTTTGCTCCCGGAAACTTGGCCCATAAATAGCCCTGGATCACTGTGTCTGCCAGTTAGATTATGTAAAGAACTGTATGTTTCGATGGTTAATGTCATGTCTTGAAATTTATCTGAAGTTGAATGTGAAACTATGTCAACAGGGAGCCAAAATTGGTATTTGCACGGTATTTAAAAAGCCCTGTTTTTTTCATTGCAGTGTGTCCCCATTTGAAAAGTTATATTATTTCTGTTTTAAAATATACATTACCAAAATAACATGATGCCACTATGATAGCTTTTCTTAAGTTAAGCAGTTTGTTGATACAGGAAAAATGTTTAAGGTGCATATGTATGTGTTACTTTCTTTAATCAGTGCCATTTATTTAATTTATATCAATCGTGGACATGTAAATGGACAACTTGTTTGGGTGTTTTGATTGCTGAGCTTCATAGGGCCCAGTGACAGCCTAGTCTAGACTAGTTACTGGTTCTTTATTTGAATTAGTCAATCAGTCCCCCATACATTCACTAGGTAATAAGTATAGCTTCCACCTGGAAGATAGTAGGACTGCTAATATGAAAAACATATTTTTTTCATATGTTCCATCTGCAAAGCAGGTAAACAGATGTGAGCTTTGTTAGTGCTTGGATAGGAGAGTCACAGGGACATACTAATGGTCATTGGTAAAAACTCTGCCAGTAGGAGACAGTATTTCTTTTGCAACAAATAGAGACTCAGTCAAACTAAGTTACTATGCTAAAGGGCACCTGGGAATCAAGCTTGTAAAACAAGTCGAGTAGCCTCACCATCATGTTACACCAAGTAAGCTATTATTTTACTCCTGATCATAGATCAGTGATAGTAACCATGGTGCTCTCACACATGGCCCAGTCAGATGATAGATGAGGAAACAGAGTGTAGAGTGAAGATGGCAGTTAAACTCCAGTAATACTTTCTGCAAGTTCAGTTCAAGTTCACAGAGGGAAACACAAATGGATTGAAAGAAGAAACACTTCAGGTAAAAAGTGCAGTAAGGGTTATGGAGAGACTAAAATGACACAATAAGGTGAATGAGGTTAAGAGAGGGAATGAAGCTCAAGTTCATAAAGTTCCTAAAAGTACACCTTTTTGAAATGTAATCCTCAGTAGTGCATGCTTCCACTTCACTCCATAAGTAAGCTTTGAACACAGTTTGAAATACATGTTTAAAGAATACTTTTTTACTGAAGTTAACTTCACTGTTGCTTAAAAGTACACTTTTTATGTACCACTTTTTTGTAAAAGTAATGAAAGGAGAGTGGGTGGGACTAGTGAATAAACCAAGCTGATGCTTTTTTTGTTGTGAACAAACCATTTTTATTGGTTCAAAGTCACTGATTGGCAGGTAAATGTGACAGCTCTATCCACTAGGGTTCATCAAGCTTCACTTTCTGCACATTACCCAAGATGCCAAATGTACAAATTGGAAAAGTGCAACAAGAGAAACTCATTCACCATTTCCCCATAATAACTTTTTTTATTAGAACTTATTATTATAAGGTTTCAACCCTGAGGGGATGTAAAATCCCTTCTCTAATAAATCATATGAGACAAAAACAGATTTTGCAAGCTTCTTTGGGTACAGTTTAAGATGTAACCATAATAAGACAGTATATAGTCATGTAATCCATCACTTTGCAGACACACCCTTGAGTTACCCTCTTAAACATTGATCTTAAGTTTTAAATTACAGTTTCATTTGGGAGTTTGCTGTCTCTAATCCCTGTGTCCAAACAGCCTTGACCCACAGTGCCCTGATTTCAGTTGCTTTATTAAACAGCTAGAGGAGCAGCTGTGCTCACAAATAATGATCCTGAATGGTTTACTAAGCCACCGTGAATGCCTATGTTACACAGGGGGTAGTCTCCTATGCTAATTTGTTGTGTAAATTTGCTATGAGTTTGTGGCTGTTTGTATGGAAACATTCACCTCAGCAGGTGGGATATTGGCAGGGAAGGGGAGGGTTTTCTTTGATTCTAACCTTGTTGGTTTGGTTCAGTGCCCTACAAACTGGCTAGGCCACATTTCAAGTCCATATTTTTTGTCTGAAATCTTTGTGTAAGTGCCAAGTATCACAGGTGGGAGACATTCAAGTTACACACGCAAGTCTGTGCAATGGACTACAAAGAGAATGGCAGGAGAGAGGAGAAGCTGAAAGAATGTCAAATAAAAGCAACTACACAAAACAGCAATTACAAGACAACATCCATAATCACTAAACCAGTAAGAGGGAAGGAAACAGGGAGTTAAACAAACTGTATCCAATTGCTTGTTAGGAGATGGGAAACACTGAGAAACAATTAATGCACTATCCTGAATGAAACCAACTGAATACAATCAACAATATGACAATTATCACAGTCAGATATTTCTGTTGTCTGCACTGTCCTGAATGCCACACTGTACCAAAACACAAAACTAAGTGAGATTATTGGGGTGGGAAATAAAAGACCAGTTTGTGTTCACTTGACACTTATATTACATTTAGAAATTTAGCATATCTACCTAGCTCTTGTTCAGATCTACATATGAAAGTGCATTTAATACAGTAATATATACTGTATTACTGTAAAACATACTATAGAAGCATACATACTGTAATATAGAAATTACAATCTCACTAATGACAAGATATATCTACTATCCATTGAATCCTACAGCCCTCTTTAACCAATAGGGCTAGAAAGCATAAATGTGCAGATTGTACAAATGCCTGATAAATGTTCAGACACAAATGCTACCTGTTCTTTTTTTTTTTTTTTTACTAATTTCTAGCCATGGTGAAAATGTTTTATGCTATTGTTCAGTTACCACTGTCAGCTGTACTCATATCAGTCAGCACCAGACAGCCACTTCTGATAAATGCTCGCACTGTCCTGTCAAATTCATCTTTTTCTTTTTGTTTGTACTGTACCCCTCAGGGTGAGGCCTTGCAGTATAACTGCTGCACATGTGCAAAAAGAACAAGCACTGGAAAATCATGTTTTTTTTGGCGTTGATCTGAGACACTCTGAATCAATCATTTTTTTTACCATATCAGAAAAAAGCACACAAATACAAACCAACAGAAAACAAAAATAAATTCCAGCTCTTTGAGTGACATTAAAAATGTTTAACAAATTACATATGCAGCAGAAATGCCTGTCTATAGTAATTGCCTAGGTTAAAACAGCCAAGCATAAAACTAACTGCATTTTGAATGATATCATGATTCTCTGGCCTTTTTCCATAAAAGGCCAAGTTTCTGGATGACAGAACAGCCTAGCTTATGGATATTCCATTGGCATACTTGCACCTCATCTCTTGGAATTGATTTTCCAGTCCAGGCATTCTTTCTAATTAAGATTCTACTCGATGAGAGGCGTGGGGGAACCGAGCATATGCTGTGGGTTCAGGAGTTTGTGATGTATTTTTGATATTTTCTGTCTAACCGCCATTGGGACATTAAGGTCAGATAAACTGTAAACATGTTATACCTTGTCACGGCATAGTGAAGGAGGGTTTTAGTGCAAGGGTTAGTAATTTTCAAAACAGATTCACTTTTAGTTATAATCCACATGACCAAAACAGTTGGATTATTCCTAACACTATCCTCTGAAAATAGTACAGTGCAGGCTTTTGAATCCCCTGATGAATTTATGATGGAAAGGGAGGCCAGTACCATAGTGTTTATTGGTTTCTCTGTAAATGTCACAGAGCTGGCGAAAATGTCACTAAAATCATTCTATGTTGACTCCTGCCCTGCAGGGAATGAGGGTGAGGTTTCTACTGACACAGTGTAAATTAAAAACATGGGCAGCACCATACCACCAACACAGGATGAAAGCCAATGGTTTTTTCCACCCTGTTTTATATGCAAATTTCAAAACCATCATATGCCATGAAAGAGTGGAAAAAATTGTAGCATCGCTGTATACAGAAGGGAGCTTAAAGACCTCAGGACTCTTGCACATGAACACGCTGCCAAAAAATCAGTTTCATCACATAAATATTCACACTAAAAATAATCCCTCATTATCTTCTGTTGGCCTAAGAAAACGTAGAGAATGTTTTCCATCTGCATTTCTTTTCTGCTCTGCTACAATGTTGCAGTGCAAAAACAGCTTTGTGTTTGGCACCTCTGCAGAAGCTGAAAGTGTTTGTAAATATGATTTCCATACAGCTGCACGTTCCAGCGCCTTCAATGTCCACAGCAATCCCACCTGGAGGCTAGAAAGCGTGTGGTTACGCAATCACTATTGGAATATTCAGGCCTATCTCAGTCTCTTGAATTATGTTTCAGCTCCTTGCCATAGGATAACTTTAACTGAATTCAGTGAGCGATATTTGGATAAATCTATGACTCTGCATATGGGGATCTGTTATCCCTTGGTAAGTTGTCAGGATGGGCTTCAGGTTGTTCTTGTGCCACGTGTAAATTTCCCAAAGGAGCCTTTCCCCCTCAGGGCTGGGTTTAGAGTGTTAAATTCTGCAGATAAGTTACATGCAGTGGAATGGTTTGTTCCTGCACAGAGGTTTTCCCCATGGCTTGCACAACTCCCCTTGCCAGACATAAGCCACAGCACAGCAGAGCTGCCAGCTATGTCTCTGCTCTGCGGAGATAATTAACTAAGTTAGGGACTCCCACTCATTCATTAGCACCTGGGTAGCTTTAGGCTCCACATTGCTCATTGGCCAATGTAGAAAAGAAGAAGTATGGGAGGAAGCAAAGGGAGACCATGGATTTGCGAGACAACGCAGTAAAAGAATGAACTGGGGGAAGCGCCCTGTGCTGAATAACTGAATTTATAAAATAAAGATTTTGTTTTGGAATTTTCAGACAACCCCTTATGCAATTATCTAAACCTGCAAAACCAGCTCTGCCATTTAGGTATTATAAATGATAAATTTACTCCATAAATTGGAGGAAAGGAGAATGGGGTAAACAGGCCCCACTGTCAGACCCAATCCCATTCCTATACCAAAAAATAATCTGAATTAGTATGTCCAGTTTTGAGTGTATGTTGTTTGAAATACATAAAAGCTTTGCTTAAGAGCAGGATTTGGCTTTGGCATGAAATCCAGACAGATACTATACTCCTTTCAAACATAAACTCTATCCTAATACTGAATCATGCATATTACAGTATATAATAAAAAATAATGAAAAAATAATACAGTGCATGAACCCTTTATTTATAGCATAAACCAGAAGTTCAGCAGAAGTGGACACCCCTCCCATCTCCTGAAAACACAACAGTCATCCAGTGTAAGCCTTGCCAACGGTGAAGTTTGGACAATAACAGCTTCCCAGCTTTCACAACATATGCAGACGACGTGGCATGTCTGAGCAAAGATGCAATACTTGTTAGGTAAGTTGGGTGTGCCACCACATTGTTAACATGGTTTTAAGGGAGCCAAATAATGATAAGGGGAGATACACTAGGGAGTTAGGAGAACAATCACTCCTATTCTTCTCAAAACGGGAAGTGAAGCATATTGTCAAACAGAGACTCTACCTACTGAAAGAGCTTACAGTTTTAATGTAAATAAGGGTGTCCTCATACAGATCTATTGCCCACAGAGGAAAATGTCCATACCTGCATTCTGGTGTCCTAGTACAACCATCTCACAGTTAAAAACAAGTCAAAGATAGCCAAAGACACAAAATAAATGTACAGAAGTAAACAGCTCTCTGGTCATCAGTCAATGTCAGTCCTCACCATCTCACCCATCTCACCTTCTTCACCAGGCCATTGTACCCACAGGACACAGATTTAAGGTCCCTCAAGCCCTGAAAATTAGTTTTCAAACATTGATGTCAGACTAGGGCGGCCTATTGGTAAAGACCAATGCTGAAGTGGTATTTTACCCCCAACAGACACAATTGAATAGATACCATCGTAGTAGTTTCATAACCAAGTTGGTCAGTTCTGGGTACAGGATCTCAAAGTGAGAGCCTGCACTAAAGGCTTGGGAACTTGACTTTGGAATGCAGTCAAACTCTCACCAATCAGGTTGTGCTGCTTATATTTGTTCATGAGAAATCACACGGCCTTAACACAAACATGCAACTGCATGCAGGTTTAACAGAAGCATAAAATCCCCTGAGATTTCACTCTTAACTCTATGGGAGAGGCTTGTGGTGCAGCCAATAACATGGTCCACAAGGCAAAACTAACACTCATTTGGATTAAAGACTGAATGAATTTATTTAAAATGACAAACATTTTAACACAATGGCTAACACAAATGGAAAGAAAATCTAATTACATTCAATGACTGTAGATCAACCACCAATAATAATTATTGATAATAATTATAGCAATTATTAAACATATAAATCTACATAAAATACAATACAAAAATTGAAATAAGTACAATTAAATAAAATGCAGTAAAACAAAAATAAAATAAGAAAGAAATGTAACATACTAATTATATGTTTTAAGATGATTGAAAGTGCCTCTCTTATGTTTTGTGGAAGTGTGTTACACAGTTTAGAGGGACAGAAAGTAAAAGTAGCCTCCCCACCTCTCAAGTTTAGGGATGAGAAACAAGCCAGTGTTCAGAGATCTAAGAATTCAAGCCGGCTTATGTTGTTCTTAATAACTGAATTCCTTAAAAACTTTGTTTTGGGTAATAATATACCAGCAGCATGTTGAACAAAGTGTAATTTCACAATACTGTGCTTTGGAATCTTTCATTAAGAGCATTTCAGTAATCAAGTCTGTTTGACATGAATGCATGTATTAATTTTTGGTATCACTTTGATTTCCCTAAAAAGTATAGATTAAACAAGTTATTAAAATAAGTTTATCAGTATTGAATTAAAATTGGATTAACATGCTGGCTTAACTCCCCATTGAAGTGACTGAAAGAATATCAATTATTTAGGACTATGCAAATAATTAAATGTATCACCACAGCATCTCCTGTGACAAAATTCTGAGCAGATTCAGAGCAGACCCTCTGAGCTGGTGTCAGCTGAAGGGCCACTACTTTTTCAATTTCCAACACGTACACAGTTACATGATAGTTGTGAATTTACAAGCAACTCCTGTCCACATACTGACCACTGGAAAGAGAATGGTAATTTACAATGGCTCTGCCACATTAAGGCTGCAGCAAGACTAGGCAATTCTGCAGTTGGGAGAGTATGTAGCCACAAATGTGTACTCTCCATTCTGCTCTTTCATTTGATCTATCTGGGTCAGCAGGTTTTTAATTCTTTCAGCATTTTCATCTCTCTCCCAGTACTTGTTATCAATGACATGGACCCGGTTTCCACAGTCTTTGATGAGTGCCTTAAGGTAACTATCAGTGTCCACAAACTGCTCAATGGTGACTGTCTCTGAGTCATCGTTCAGCTCGTCTCCATGGGTAAAAACAACAACTGAGTACTTCAGGACCTTCTCACCAAACAGGGTCTTAATCTGATCGATTGCTTTCTTGTTCTCATTCGTATTCTTCTGCACTTTCATCAGTATAAGAAAAGCATGTGGTCCTGGCTGGCACAATTCAAGGCATTTGAAAATTTTATTTTTCTTTCCAGAGAGGTTGTTGGAGAGCAACCCTGGTGTGTCCACCACAGTGATGCTCCGCCCATTGACAGTCCTAGTCTCAGCCTTACATTCACTGGTAAGGGATTCAGGAGACCTTGTGGTTGGGAACACCTCCTTTTCCTCCCCCAGAATGGTGTTTCCTGTGCTGCTCTTCCCAATTCCTGTTTTACCCAGCAGGACAATCCGCAGATCACATGACCCTAGAAAAAGAATGTCAGTGGGAACAATAGTTTTTAACTAATAGAAATTAAATAAAGGATTCACAAAACAACTAATTAATGTATATGTGAATGTGCAAAAATTTGAACATGTGCTAAAGGTTTTGATAAATCATAGTTTCTTTCCATACAGGAAATTCAATAAATATAGACTTTTGTCTCTTTACAGGCATAATACAATTCAATCAAATCATCCCTTAGGCTCTGAATGATCTGCCATTCACTTATAAGATCTGATAATGAAATAAACATGGGGTAAATAAACAAGGCTGTGACCTTAAGGCAGGATATGTTCTTTTCATTTTAAAATGAAAAGGACCCAGTACAAAGGGTATATTTACTTGTCTCTGCTGAAACATATCATTAAAAAGAGAAAATGTAACTAACTGAGGAGCGCTATTATTATTTTCATGTGTTTTCCCATCTAAATATTTCTAAAGTAGCACAGCCTTCACAAGGTCAAATTTGAAACAACCCAATTCCCTCATTTGACAGATTATAACATTACAGCACTACCCAGCTAAAACTGTAGTTTTAGTGAGAGCTCCAGTAATAAACAATAAACAGAGTTAAAACATCTCATTCACAAAACCTATATCAGTTACCAATTCCAAGGTTACAGTCAATTGAGAAGTGTTGGTTGGGCATGGGTTTAATATGGGCTAAGCTAACAGTGCTTGAATTTGATGTTACACCCTGCCAGTTTGAAGTGACAGTCCTCATCGCCACTTCCTCCTAAAGCCTATTTTCCAGCCACAGCTGTGAGGCAGCCAATACTTTTGTATGAGGTAACGTGTTAATTCATAGTCATCACTTTAAGTTATTAAGCTAAATGTATATCATATAATAATTATTCAATATACGAATATGCAATTGCTGGTGTATCTTCTCCTTTGAGATTATCCCTAGTCTCCATTGCCAAATAAACACATTTATTGAGAAACACCCCCTGATTAAAGTCATCTTCAGCAGGTTAATGGTGAAGAATTCCCCAGATATAAATAATATGGGTAAATAAGTGACCAAACTGGAATATTCTTTAGATCACATTGTGAAACCTAGTATTTCAAGACTGCCTAATATTTTCTTTCCAATGAAACGAATTTCTACAGAATCACGGTGGGTAAATCCCTTAAGGTTGTTAGCCAATATCGCTAAACTAGATTGTACTAGATATCTATCTAAAGCTAGCTATCTAAGCCGCCATTTTATTCAGGAAATGGCTGCTCTAATTCATGTTGAACTTGTACTTAAACCAGTCAGAATAGGCAAATAAACATGATTATATCTTTGGTTGATATAATGATTAAATGTTTTTAACTATTTCAAATGTTTTACTTTGAATGTATTATTTATCATATAAATTGTTATATCGAAAAATGGCTGACTGGCAGCTCACCTTATGCTTAGCTTTAAGCTAACATTATAGAGTAAACTGTACTTTTTACAACATAAACCCATGAAATGTCAGCTATCACAAGAATGCTCGTTGCCAGTTAGCTGTAGTCAGACAATTTACCATAACTTTTACTTACTTTATGAAATATTATGCGGGTGAGGATGATATAGATGTGTCTATATTGTGTATTTAAGGTATAACATTTTTAGGTGTGGTATTTATAGTCCTCTCAGTTGCTTTTAATGGAAGAAAAGAGTACTATTCTGGCTGGTGTGGCACTGATGAATCATGCAAATGTATATCATCCTAGCTTGCTGGTTTCCCGGCTAGCTATTAGCCACTTACCCCAAAGAATATTTCTTATGTTTCAAGTTACAAATATTTAGAGTGAGATAATGATGTGAATGTGTGACTATTAGCAGATGTTGCGTATTAAAACCAGTGCCACTGCAGTTTTAGAAATGGGTCATTTTTAATGAGTTTAAATTTTATATGAAGTAAAATGAGCAACAGTTTTCAGTTGCATAATGGAACCCAGTTGTCAGTAATTGAGTTTTAAAAAGGTTATAAATGTGTTTATTGTCTTGAGTTTTATTTAAAATTGCATTACTGGTGTGTATTTGTTACACTAGAATAAAAAGGAAAGTACATGAAGATTTCATCTTTTAATGCGAATATGTTTTCTTGCTTTAAATGTAACCATATCATGTAAGTTATTGCTTGTGTCATATCATTGATAAAGTTGAATAGCAAGTTACCGACCTCCTTCCCAAACCAAATACACTGGTCCCACACAAGTCCTCTATCTATCTATCTATCTTACATTATTTATTTTGTGTTGTGGGTAACAACTGCATTAGATCTGTAGCACATGGACATTTTTGCCACCAGATGGCGAGCTAAACCCTCCAATTTTGATAGTATAAATTTGAAGTATAATCTTAATTATACTTGGATAGCAAATGCTGGTTCTAGCTTGTCTAATATTACTATTATTATTATTATTATCAGATCAGAATCAGTGTTTTTTCAACATTTTACTGTAAGTGTTATTTTCATTGACAGAGCTACCTATTGTAAAGCTACCTTTTCAGCAGTAATGAGTTTAGATTGCTGCAGTGATGATTTTGGAAGCCAGAGAACCTGCTCAGTTTCTTCTTATCATGTACTTATCTGACGTTATTCTACTAGTTATATTACATCATACAGGAGTGGGCCTGTCATAAGATAATTAACATACAGCTGACCAATCACCATATAGCTAGCTTTGGGAATTTCTCTGGCTAGCATGACCTCCATGGTTTTCATCAAGCGAATATTTTATGTTGTCCAATGTTGATGTAAATAACTTGGTACATGAAGCAGAAAACTAGAAGGCTTTACAGAAGCGTCTTATTTTGGAAATTTCATATATCTATTTTCATGCTACTTGCTGGCAGGATCGCCCATGACGTAATGATGCTTTTGAAGAAATAACAATAATACTGCTACCATTTCAGGATCTGTGGAATTAGCTCTGGGATGAAAAGTTGTCTTTTAAACTGTTTAAATATGTTTTGTCAATTGTTAGAATACAACAGGCACACTGCACTGCCAGCATCTGCTCTCCCACAACACTTTTACCTATCTGCTATGCCCAGTAATAGGCATCCAGTGTTAGATAACGTCAGATGACTAACTTATGTAGCAACACAACAGGAATGAACAAATCCAAGTCTGTTAGGCAAGAGACAGTTTTAACATTTGTCCATTCACATATAGCTAGCAGAAAACCACAGATGAACAAAAAAGGAAAAATTCTCAAATAATCATGTCCTGCCAAATACCACTAGTTAAAAATACCCAAACAGAGGAAAGCTAGCTGCCCAGAAAATAGATAAAAAGTAGCTCAGCAAAAAGGCACTTTTGGTTGTATATAAATCATTTATTGTTTGAGGTACTATATGGTAAAATGATGAAATTAATGATTTTCTATTTAAAAAATAACACTTTCAGGTGCAACATGACATTGAAATTGCTTTAAATTGTATTAAATACTTTGTCTTTAGTGCCTAAGAATGTCCTGTACCCAACCATGACTATATTCACAATATAGCACTGCATTTTATGCTTTATTTTTTCATTCCATAATAGCATCAAAACCCAAAAATACTTAAGAAAGGCAAAATACAACAAGAAAGTAGCCCACAGTATTACATTTAGCCTGTCTTTGCAATGTTTTAATTTACTATTATATTACACATATACAATAATGTAAATGTAAAATCATACTCAAAATCTCAGACTTCTACTGAAACACAAGAAGATGATTTTAAAAGCACCAGTGGGTTACTTACCATCCATTATTCTTTCCTGGTGTAAATTGAAGACTTGAAAAACTTGAAACAAAAGGTGTGGTTAAATTGTAGTAAAGATGAAGAAGAATTTTGTACTAACATAAAGTGAAGACCCACACTCTTTTGAAAATTGAAAATTGTATTCCTAATTTGAGTAGCCTAAATAAAAATAAGAGGTAAATTGCAATAGAACAGGTTAAGCTGTCTTGATTTCTGTGTGGTAAATGATGTGTGTTTTACAGAAACCTGAAGCTACATCTATAAGTACTACAGGAGAGAGGGCATGTGATCACTATGGGGGAGGTGACATGGACAGTGAGATACACTTTACACAGGTGCCTCCCAATTTTTTCACTCAGAAATGACAGATTTTACTGGTTGAAGGACATGCATATATTCAGCCATTGTTGGCAAATTTTGATAAATATGAAAAAGGCTTTACAAAATGAACAGATAATTATATCATAACTACATTTTTACTCAAACATATGGAGAAATTATCCTTTTGTTATAGAATTCTTCAAACCTAGTACAATTTTTCTATTTTTAAAACCAAATACCATTTTTCTATATTTTTAGGATACCTGCGGACAGTGGGCTTTATGTCGCCCCTTCAGTTTGGCACTGAGCAGCATATGAAAGGACACAGAGGGCTGTTTTTCCCACTTGGGACACCACCAATAGGATGTGGGATGGAATGAGTTTGTGGAAGGAGGGTGCTCTGTTTAAAAAGCAAGAAGCGAAACCGGTACTGAGGATTCAGAAGACTCAGTGTTGGAAAAGCGGTTGACAGGTGAGTTTGAGTGGCAAAGACAGTGCAGGGGTCACGCCCCAAGTCTGTGGTGAGGACTATAATACTGATGGTACCCAATGCTTGTCCTGTACCTTGCTACTATAAAAGTAAGTTTTTTGGTGTCTATAGACCTGAGGAGATAATGTTATTATTTGAAATGGATGTTGATCCACAGGGAGAATTTGCATTTACAACACTTCTGCATTTTGATGATGTTATCAGCCAAATCAAGAAGAAACAGAATAAGTCAAGTTCTACAGTTTAACTGTATTTACCTACATTCAGGGGAGATAACATTTACATAAACAGTATCACCACATTGACAATATGCCAGCTGAAATAAAATGGTCATTTAAAAACTAAACCAAGCTGTAAACCAGGAAATACAAATACTGAGTACTTATTTATCATTTGTCCACCTAATCTGTCTTCCACATGCTGTGGGCCGCTGACAGAATCAAACAGTAACCAACTGTACAAGGTAACTGTCGGAAGCAAGGGTTGGCACAGATCATAAACAGTATGGCAAACTTTCCACAGGATTGAACACAGTTAAGGATTACATTTTGAGACTGAACATCTAATCATGAATATCACTTTCTGAAAGGTCATTTATTCAAAATCAACAAAATGGGATCTGTGTGTTTGTATTTTACATCATGCTGTTAAATTTTCTGGTTTAGCACGACAGAAAACTATTGAATAAAAACAAATCAACTTTTTCCTCATGTCTTATGACTTCTCTTTTTGTGCTTCATATAACCAAGAAAAAAGTCACTGAAGGTCTATAACTGTCTCTTTTATGAGCAGTGTAACAAGTGCACTGTGAGTTACACAAGAGCCACGGCTTTTTATTCTGCCTTAAAAAGCTGAAGATGACGGCTGAACATTATTTACATGCATACAGATGTTTAGATGTGTTCATTTAATATATTCACAAATTATAAACTGTACATTGGTCATACTGAGTTACTTCTTCAAGAATAAGATTCCCAGTAAGAGTTGCAGGGTGTTGTGTAAATTAAAGCTGCCCAAAGTATATGGGTTGTGTAAATTAAGTTGAATTGCCAAAACTGAATTTTAAGAATTAATTGTATCCTAAAAAGGCAGCATGCATATAAAAATATAAACTCAGTTTAATTTGATATGGTTGCACTCTCAAAATACTCAAACATAACAAATACAGTATGCAAAATAGTTCAGTTACTTTAGTCATCAGTCAGGTTCTATCATTTGAATATCAGATTAAAAACAGATTAAAAAGTACAGTTGTGCTAATGCATGGGACATATGCAAATTTTCAAGTCAAATCATCTTATTGGCAGCTATAATGCTGATACTCATAAAAAAATTGTGTTTTTTGTTAATAGTGAACTGTTTTCTGGTGTTTAAAAGCCATATGGAGTGTGTCCAAGGAATTATGTGGTAAAAAAAATGCTGAAAAAAGAATAATCTATTAACAAAACAATACTAACAGGATAAGTATTATCCTAGTGTTATTTTAAGTCGATTATGGGAAAAATCACATTAAATGTGGTATAAAAATATATATTTTATGGAATGGAAATATTATTTGCTGCATTTGAAATGTGTCACACAGGCTGGGGACATGGGCTTGGAAATTTGAAAATGAGAGCTCACAATAATAAATATCATCAGCTTTTCCTTGGCTCATAAAGATAAAAATAGAAAATGTTATTTCTGATGGTGGACAGACAGCTCATATAGTGGGTTTTATTGTTCAGGAAGCAGAGCAAAGGGATCTTCAGTTGTTCCATCATAATTTGTTACCTACACTGTTGCATCAGACTAAGGATATAAGAAGGAGGAAGTGGGGGTAGGGGTGAATTGCATGAGTTAGGGGCCTTTTTGATTCCATGTGCCTCTCCCCCATACATACATCTCCCCCATAATTCTTTGGACACACTCCTTTTATGCAGCCACTTCTGATTCCGACAGAGGGAACAGCTGTGTGCGAGGCATAGCTGCTTCTTCAGTCCTGTCCAGGACAGCTCCTGTCACCAGTCTTTACATCTTTTCTACACAGTTTTTGCATGGGAGCTGTCCCAGGTCCTGATGGACCACCTGTTAATATACCAAACCTCTCCAAAAATGTACAGAAACCAAAAGAGCTTTTTATATCAGTTTATTTAAGTTATTTTGGCATATTTGTTTTCCTATACATGATGCTTACCTCTTCCTTCTGCACCATGTGATCAGTTGTGAACAGCAGCTCTTTGATTTGATTTAAGTGAATGCTTCTGAGACACTCTGAATGAAGAAAACATCATTGCATTGCTGAGGTACTGATCTTTAATCTCACTAACCATGTGTTGTCTTGTCTCCGCTTTTTTGTCCATGGACAGCCTACAAAGAGGCTATTAAGATATCATAGTATTTGAGATATACTGTTGTATGTGTTATCAGTGTACCAAAGTTTACTTGACCATAAATGGAGAATAAAAGTAAATATTTGGCCAGTAGGATATATTATTTGAATAAATATACAATTACTTAAATTTATACCATGGCTGAACTGAATTCTCTTTCCTGATTGGCTGGAAGATGCAAATTACATTCATGTAAACGTACACCTATGAAGTACTTCCAGCTAAGAGGCTTACTCACCGTTTCAAATCAATACTCTGGCTGTGTTATCTCCCATCAGAGCCGTAGATACATTTTCAGTTATGACCGCCATTAGTAGTAACCATAGAAATGAGTTATGCCAGTTGATTAATAAAAACTGTAGCTAGAATTTCAGAATTAATCTGAAATTAAAGTTGGTATACTGCCAATATCTTAGTTGAAACAATTCTCATCAAGCTAACCATTTTTGTGGTTTTGGGTGTAGTAGCTTCTACAATAAACTAAATAGCTATATGTAATAGATCGTAATTACTCAGTTGTGCGGTCTCTGCAATTCTATTACGATTTCAAGTCAGGAAATATAAACACCACAGACACTACGTGGAGTCATTTATTTTATTTTATTTTATTTTTATCTTATTTTAGACAATGTGACAGTGAGGAATACAGAAGGAATGCTCTTCTGGTATATCAAAATTACCCAACTGTTTCTCAGTTCTCAGCTTTAAATGGCACTGCATAATTCAAATGGCATTTCCTTTAAAATGACTACTTATTCAAGTTTGTAAGCCTCAGCTTTTAACCACTGCTCCTCTACACCCCCGTTTTACATGAAAATACATGTTTGGGGTACAGATTGAAAAGAAATGCCAGTAATATGACAACTTAGGTATTACTCAGCATTGTCATGTTAGAGCATATGTATTAGAGAATATGATTAGAAAATGATTGCCAAATACCGTTCCTCAAAAAAAATGTCCAATTTTCTTTACAGTAAATAATGTGGGTGTAACAGAAACCAGAAACTGATGTAATGTTTTTATATATATATAACAGGGAGTGAGCATCACACAGAAGTAAAAAAAAAAAAAAAAACCTCATTATTAACTCTCACAGGATCCGGTTGAAAGAAAATATGAAACCATAAAATAATAAAACCAAAATGAAACCAAATCCAAAACATTTTCCAGCATCCAGTAGGTTTCTCCCAATTTTGCTTCTTCTTTAGCTGACTTTAGCTCTTTCCCCTGTTGTGGTAACTTACTTTGGAGACTCAGGACTCATTAAAAAATGCAGCCCAGGTGCCCTGTAGGCATGGCCTGAGATTGCCCAGGTGCCCTGTAGGCATGGCCTGAGATTGCCCAGGTGCCCTGTAGGCATGGCCTGAGATTGCCCAGGTGCCCTGTAGGCATGGCCTGAGATTGCCCAGGTGCCCTGTAGGCATGGCCTGAGATTGCCCAGGTGCCCTGTAGGCATGGCCTGAGATTACCCAGGTGCCCTGTAGGCATGGCCTGAGATTGCCCAGGTGCCCTGTAGGCATGGCCTGAGATTGCCCAGGTGCCCTGTAGGCATGGCCTGAGATTACCCAGGTGCCCTGTAGGCATGGCCTGAGATTGCCCAGGTGCCCTGTAGGCATGGCCTGAGATTGCCCAGGTGCCCTGTAGGCATGGCCTGAGATTGCCCAGGTGCCCTGTAGGCATGGCCTGAGATTGCCCAGGTGCCCTGTAGGCATGGCCTGAGATTGCCCAGGTGCCCTGTAGGCATGGCCTGAGATTGCCCAGGTGCCCTGTAGGCATGGCCTGAGATTATCCAGGTGCCCTGTAGGCATGGCCTGAGATTGCCCAGGTGCCCTGTAGGCATGGCCTGAGATTATCCAGGTGCCCTGTAGGCATGGCCTGAGATTGCCCAGGTGCCCTGTAGGCATGGCCTGAGATTGCCCTGACATTTTTGCTGTACGTACGGAGCATTATATAATGTACATTCATTCTAATCTGTGGTTTATCCATTGCATGGTGTCCTCTGATTCATTTTTATCATGTTGTATCCCATAAAAGAGACCAAACCCAGTGACTTGAGAAAACATGTGAGTTCATCATAAGATGTTGATACTTCACAGTACAGCCCTAGACATTAAAATCATGTTGGCACTAGTAAGTATACTGCTGCATAGACCTAAATCACCTGTTATTATTTGCGATAGCCTTACTATGCTTACTTGCATCCATTCCACATTAGCATCCATTGCACTGTGTGAAATATATGCTTGCTGTCTCTGCTGATGAATCACAAAAATACTGTGTGCTGCTTGGAGTGTTGGTTAAGAGTTTAACTAAATAGCATGTCTATGTCTACTGTAACTGGGAAACATTTCTACACATTACCACAAGCAACCTTCAAACCTTCAACACACAGTGGTGACACTAGTTAAGGAATGCACACCCTAATCATATACATGAAGACCACATTCTTTTGTGAAGGATAGAAGATGGAACACCAAGTTATGTGAAAGATGGTAGGGAAACAGCTGAGAACAGGGAAACAGTTGCTTTGGAATAGAAACGTTCTGTTTTCTTTCAAATATATTTTTAGAAGTACTTGTAATTGGGCAAACTTTTGAAATGAATAATTTGTTGTGGAGACATTTAGAGAGTGTTTTCATGTGTAGCGTATGTAGAAAGAGCCCATACTTATATGTATATGTGAGTAAATTTGTTTTTATGTTGAAAATGGTTTGAACAATCCAAAATGTTCCAATATCATTTATTTTTGTTGCGTAGAAGGTGTTGACCAAAAACTCTTCCTCAGGTTTTTTGATGTGTTCCATTGACTGAAAAGCATCAAATGTTCATATCCATAATTGGGCATGGCTGTATTGGAAGGCGGTTACATTAACACAAGGGCTATCTTGTGTATATTCACTCCTTACCATTAAGACTCTGGGATCTTTCTAAAATCCCTTGTACCAAGATCTTTTTAGAATCTTTGTCAAGGGCACTAATGTCATCTCAATGCTGTGATGGTGTTGAACCAGTGGCTACTCAATTAAAAATGTAAAAAATTGTTGCAGTTGTACTTTATTTGGGTAGAATAGAAAATGTTACAAAATAAACAGCCTGAATCAAGTTAGCTAACTTTGTATCAAGACAACAATGCAAAGTAGTTTTTAAGCAAGATGTAGCAATTGGAAATATACATGACTTATTAGATGGACTTTGTTCACTGTTACAATTACACAGCTATTATTATATCAAATTTAATTACGTAAAACTAAAATGTTTTCAGTTAACATTATTTGGGTGAATTTATTAAATCTAATCTTACACACACAAAATTCCTGGGTCACATGTCTTCTAAAAAGTGATATTTAATGTGGAAATAAATTCATAACATTGAAATATGTATATATTGTATTTGACACTCCAAAGAAAATATTACAGAAATTCAAGAGTTTTTCATTTTAACAAATATAACTGGAATGTTGAGACATTGATCTGGTCTGAATGTATTTCTCACGAATCCTTCAGTTTATTCCAGAAACTGAAAAGGGCTCCTTTGTCAAAATTTTTTATTGACTTCAATGTTTTCTGTACAGCTTCCATTGGAGATTTTGCTTCTTCTGCTGCTTTTGCCCCATCATACCCACCTACTAATGCACCAACAAAGACTCCAATGCCCACTGCTGCTCCTGCACCGAACCCCATGGTAATTATTGAAATACCTGTGCCAAGCAGCGCTCCTACTAAAATCCCTGTTGATATGCCTGCTGCCATTTTTAAAAAATTTGCCCTCACCCTCTGTTCTGCTAGTTTTCTAACGTCAACCACTGACAGCTCTGGTCCTTTCTTAATGTCCTCCTGTACCACTTTGATGGCCTGTTCCACAGCTTGGAACATTTCATTGGTATAACACTGTCCACCATTCTGCTCCACCATGTCATCGATCGTACTGAGCAGCTTTTTGATTTGAATCGCATTACTCTTGTTGTTATCTTGGCCTTTGGTTGTGCCCTTCCAGCGCTTGTTATCAATGACATGTAGCCGGTCTCCACACTTTTGAACAAGCTTTCTCAGATGAGAATTTTCATCCACAAACTGCCTAATGGTCTGGCCGTCATTTAGTTCATTTCCATAGGTAAAAAGGACAACTGCATACTTTAGGACCTCCTCCCCAAAGGATTCCTCAATCTGCTTTACTGCTTCCTTTTCTTCAGCAGTTTGCTTCTCCACATTCAGCACTATGACAAAGGCATGAGGTCCAGGGGAACAATGTGTGATGCACTTCACTACTTCCGACTTCAGGTCTTCTTCTGAGGATTTGGTGTGAAAAAATCCTGGTGTGTCAATGACAGTGATGTTCCTCCCATCGATACTCCTTGTATGAGCCACACACTCATTTGTCGTGGACTGTGCAGAGCAAGTAGATTTGAACAGCCTCTCTCCCAGAATGGTGTTTCCTGTGCTGCTCTTCCCAGTTCCTGTCTTTCCCAGCAGGACAATCCTCAGATCACGTGACCCTAAAGAAACATGCCAGAGAGAAAATGCCTTAATATGATGTGATATTTTAAAGATCCCATACATTTTTTGGGAAAAAAAAATCATTTTCAATAGTTTTGAAATGTGTTGGGAGAACTAAACTGCACAGTAAGCAAGAACATTTCAAAGCCTACAAATGTTAGTAGACAAGACATTTTGCCAGAAAATTGGATTAAAATTTCAAATTCATTGTAGAGGTAAGCTTTTGTGCTACAGGAATAATGTGTATGATTGTACAGTTCCAGGTGATTTTGCACATCCACAAATGTATTATGCTGTAAAATTGGAGTCCCTGTGAAAAACGTATGTTTTATATTGATTATGTGGAGAAATGCTCCATTTAATTTTAATATTCTCAGATACATTGGATGCCTGTACTTTCCCTTTAGTCTACTGTCCCCAGTTACCAGGTGTTTACCATATTGGTGCATAGTGACATTAATAGCCCATTTGTGCCTGGTATGAAAGTGTGTCCCACATCAGATGTTTGGCAACACTAGATGCTGACATGCAGGTGTCTGTGCTCAAACTAATCATTCTTCAGTCTTGAGGTGCCACCTGTTTATGCTGACAGACAATCACCTACATCTGGACATTTTTCAAAAAATTTCAAATATTGCTACTTTTTTGCCTCAGTAAGCCATTTCTACTTTTGGATGTCCTGCAAAAATCAGATAAGGCTAAGCATGGCAGTCAAATCAGCTTCAAAATGTCAGTGTTAGGAAATGAATTTACTCAACAAACCACTTTGAAAGGATTATTCACTTTCAAAATATTTTATATTAGTGGTTATCGGATGAAATATTCTTTTCCATTCTTATTCATTCAATATGAAAATTATTGTCATAATATGAAAACTGGATAACAATAAATCAAATAAACACATTTTTCTATTTTTTATTAATTCATCAATGAAGTTGTGTCAGTACCAGCCCACTTGAAGAGCAATAAAAAGGCACCAGACAAGGATTTTACATTCCACTGAAGAGAGATGTCTATCATTTTAGATAAAAGCAAAGCCATTGTAAGTTTGTAAATGTGTTTGTTTTTATAGTGGATTTCAGTAAAATATCTAATACACTATAAATAAATATGTAGCAAACAGTGTATCAATTGCCATTGTAATCTTAATAAGCAGTTGAATTAATCCATTCATATTTAATTGAAACAGCATAAAATAAATGCAAAATTGTATACATATGTTGAGTTCTTTCATTATCACAAAAACTACAGGTATGAATAAGTATTACCCATAAAATACTAAATGATATTGTAACTTATCAGAGAAATTGGAAGACAAGGAGTGTAAATTGTATTCTTGAAATCACAGTTGCCTAAACACAAAAAATGGATTGTAAAAATAGAAGTAAAGTTCTTACCATCCATCATGTTTTCCAGGTATTATCCAAAGGCATGAAAAAATAGTTCTATTCAAATGCTGATATGGATATTTAACTAAGTTTTTCCATCTGTATTAGCATATGAAGACCTGCACTCTTATCCAGTGATGTTGAATTTCACATTGAGGTTCATCATATAGGCTAAGTTACAGCAAAGCAGGTTACACTGGTCTCAGAGGCGTGTTTTAAGGGTTTCAAATGGAACTACCCCAAAGGGGGAGGGATTTACATTGTGTAGCTGTGCAGTCTTCAGCAATGGCAAAATAAAGGTCTGTCAGTGTTAGCTATGTAGTTACAGAATGACAGAGAGCAAGTATGAGATAATAAAGTATACATAATAAAGTAAAAAACAGTGGTAATGTTACGTCCGGGTAATCATAATTATTATGCATCTCTTGACCTAAGAGAAGAACAAACTGGGCAAATTTCAGACCACACAGCTAATTACGAACTCAAAGCTAATGTTAACAAGCATTTAAACTTTTAACTTTTAAAGGTTTTAATAAAAAGAAATATAGTTGGGGATAAACAGTGAGTAGGGGACAAAGGACAGTGCTAAAATATCTACTCTCAAGACAATTTGTATTATAATCCTTATGAGTCTGCCATCGTCAAAGCTAATGCTCCTCCTTTAAGACTTGTAATGTGAAACTACCTATTGATCATTCTGAATCTGACATCAGTTTGCTCAATGTCAATACTGCAGAAGAAATTATAGCCCAAAGTCTCACTGAAACCACATACATATCCTCATTGAACATAACCAGATCATTTCAAAAGCAATGTGTACTTATATACTATTTTTGCCATCTGACAGCATTCATGATTATGCTTGTACTGTGTTCCTTAGTAATTAACATGCTGGATAGCATCCTTTTAGAGTACGCTGCTTGTGGAAAGAAGGAAACAATTGTAAAAAGTGTAAATACTTAATTAAAATCAATTAATTTTAATAACAAGTAAGGAGTAAAATGAATACGTTAGTCAATTTGTAACATAGGCCTATGTGTATATATTTTTTTATTGCCATAGTGTCTATAGAGACAGAGCATATGTTAATTAATTAAATAAGACTATATAACAAAGTGCTGACAAACAAAGGTAAACTGAGATGCTGTGTTTTCTTTAATATGCAGATCGTTGTACTGACTTGTTGCATTGTGCTTCATTATGGGTTTTCTCAAAATCTTACGCTGGTCTCATAACCTCTTGTAAAAGGAGAGGAATGCCAGCGCTAAGTTATAGCTGAAATTATGATATATTTAAAAAAAAATAATTAGATAAATTACACGTTTCACCTTGTGAATTACCTTACTGGTCCAAAATGGCAAAGAATTAGAAACAGGATAACTAGCTAGCTAAAGTAAGGTAGTGTTGTATGGTGAGGTTACATTATTTAGTTGTCATTGAAGACGTTCATTCATTTCATTTTTTCAGAATTTAATTTTAATTTTCCATTTGGTTTGCAGCACGATGACAATCATTCCTCTGATCAGTTATGAAATTGGCTGTCCTAGACCATTGTTTAATCAGTAATCAATCAAAAGTAGATTGAATTGAACATGAAGGGGATAACAGCTTAGCACTAACTTGCTTTTAAAAAAGCTAATAAAATAAAATAAACTGCAGATAGAGAAAATAAACTTTCCATGTCGATCCTAATTTTTAGGGAGTGTTAGTTAGCTAGCTAGTGACATCAGTAAATAAGTGAGAAAGTGCTGAGCCTTCATAATAATTGTTTATATGTTGACAGGTTCCAGTGTTTTCGTATTTCACCTGTTCAATATAACTTTCAAGGTGACTGCACTGTACTCAGTGAGGTTAGCTAACTATGGTTCAATGAATGTGCTACTTTTTGTTTGTGTAATACAAATACGAGCACAGTGATTTACCTGTAATGTGACTTTCTTCGCTGTGATATGTTGCCTTACCCTAGTATAGACTAAAGTAGCATAGCCAGCAGGATAAAGCTCATAAGTGGTAGGCTAACTCATAGTTTCTGCTGCATTTTTAAATGATCCATCTGCCAGCCTCAGTTCATTGAATGTACCCACACACCCTCTACCCTCAAAAACACATTTATACTATTTAATTCAAGACCTGCTTTTTGGTAAAATGAGCTTTAGATGAGATGATTAAAGGAGGCCAGCAGCCATACAACACTGTTCCGTGGGGCTGATTATGTGTCCTCCTTTCCTCCACTGTTCCAAAGGCCAGCTGTAATGATGGGGGCGTGACATCTGCTCATGACCAGTCAGATTAAAAGACCATCCCAGAATTTTGATTGCTGTCCTTTAGATGAGATGATTAAAGGAGGCCCTGACTCACATAGGTCATTAAAGATCATGGTCCCTAGTGTAAGAGCAGAGGTCTTAACCCTGATATTCTGGTCAAATTCCCATAACAGACTGTCTGCATCTGGTCACCTAAAACAAGCTCTATATGTGCCTGACATAATCCATTGTATTCCTTACCCACCCTGATTCCCCAGGTTTTCACTGCAAAAGAGAACTGCATTCTCTGTTTACCTAACCTGGGTAAATAAAAGATACATGAAAAGGGTAAAAGTGGTAGTGGCTACTATCATTTTTCACTGCTGCAGCTAATGAATGGAAGTCCACAGTGATTCAGTTAATTGAATTTTCTGTCATTTATTGGTTCTTGATAACTTTGAGAGGTAACTACAGCATGGGAGAACTGATAGATCTATCATCTGATTACAAACTGAGAGCTTGTTTCAGTGGAAATATTCTGGCCTGAATGTGCTGATGAGTTGGTTAACAAGAATGACATAATATGGAAGTGTTGATTGCATGCAGTGTCACCTAGCTGGGCGGGTACTAACATCTGTGAAAACCAAGCATGGAGTCAAATGGCAACATGGTCTCCTTATTTAAAGTTGAACTTTTATTTAGAGCTACAACACATACAGTACAGCATGTTGTTGTCAAACTCCGGTTGGGTCCCTTTTCTGAGCTGTGCTCTTTGTGTGCTGTGCTGGTAGTCCGCACAGATATTTGAGACTGAAGTCTTCTTGTTTGTGTGATGTGACCTGATGGAATGTTCTCAGAACCCTTCCCAACATTACTTTGAAGAATGTATTTCAAATTGGGAGAGCCTGTACCAAAGACCCGAGGACTTCAGGGCTAAGTACTCATTCATATTGTTTCACAAGAAAACATTTGCGTAAAATGGAAACATTCAAGTGCGGGCAGGTTTGACAGTAATTCTTCAGACATGTGACTCATATCATGCTGAATGCATGGGAAGAGGTTTGCAGTGCAGCTAATGACACATTTCAGTTTGTGTGGGGGAAAAGTCTTTTTTCATTTTACTGATCACCAAGTTGCTGGGAATTTTTAAATGTATCTTAAATGATTATATTGTATATATTATTTTTTTAATTATACTGATAATACATGCTATTAAGTATGAAATAAATCCTATTGTTATTAACACAATGACACCTGTAAATGCAGCAGTTAATATGTATACAGCTGTAAACTTCTGAGATAACTGTCTGTTCACTTTGGGTAAAGTTCACTCTGACAGCAGAGGATAGAAAGATCTCAGTGTAACCGATGATTTTGATTGAAAATTTGGCCATTATGCCAACTTATTCTGGCCATTATGGAACCTGTGAATTGCAGTTTATAGCAATTCACAATATACACTCTTCCACTGACATGTGGAGTGAAATATGATTCCCTCTGTTCAGTTCAAATGTAAATCCATCTAAACATGGTCAAGCAAATAATCCCATTCATGGTGGGAACTGAAAAAGTCATTCAGACCAAAAGACTGCCAGCATTGTAGTCTGTCCAGCTACACCACAAACCTTTTGAAAATCAGAAGGGTCACTAAATGGGAATGAGTTGTTTTATATTGGACTCATTGTTCAACTAACAATACCCATGGAAACTAATGTGTGTAGAAAAGTTGTGCATGAAGATCAGATGCATTCAAGTGTGTACATCATGGTATCACATTCATGATGAACATGACCAAGTCTATCCATTGAATAGCTGTGATGCCAGGGTGTGCTGAGGGTGGATGGACTTCACAACATAAAGCTGAAGGTGTCTTTTGAAAATTCCAAAGACTGTGTCTGGGAAGGTGTCTCAAAAAATAACTGATCAAATTAGATAATTTCATATAAGCTAACGAATACTGAACAGAACAGAAGACTGCTTTGCATTAGAAAGAGGTATTAATGACCTTGGTAACATACTTTAGTATTTACAATACTTGTCCAGTAAAACATTTTATCAATCAAAATACCTTACACAGGGACTGAAATGGAATATTTTAACTGTCAGCATCATGTAGGTTTAACAAAAGCATGCACATGCATGCAGATGTAAAAGAGACAGATTCTCCAGACATGTGACTCACTTTCCCCATGGATTTGTGGGTGAGGTTTGCAGCGGGGCTAATAACACGGTAGGGGAAAAGGGCTTTTTATTGTTGCTTAATTATAGTTTATGTACAATATCTTTAATTATACAAGTGTTAAGATGAATCCCATTGCTTTTAACATAAATCACAAAATTGTGTAAAGGTAGACTTTAATGTGTCTGTATGCCCCAATTTAATCGCCTTTTCAAAGTGTTTCAAAACCCAGAATTTGGTCAGAGAGAATAGTAGTGGCCAAACAGGATTTCCTAAATGTTGTGTGTGGTAGGCCTTAATTTCAGCTATGATCTGTTAATTACTCCCTGGTTAACTGGTCATCTTTCTGAATGAAGACTCCAAATTACCATTCATAAAAAATACAAAAACAATCATTATAATGCATTTATTTAAAATGACAAGCTGTGGCAATGGAAAAAAAACTGCAAAAGAAATCATTCTTAGTGGATTCAAGGTGATTGTATCCATTTATAATTAACTGAGAAGATAATGAAATAGCAAAAATCAGACTTAAACGTAAGCAGAGTTACGGTCACTTGACAAATACATTTAGATTATGTTCAATATGTATTGTAAGTACTGAAATGATCAATAAGAACAGTTGTGCTCTTGTAAACTGCAACCAAACAATCTAGAAATACATCTTGAATAACACATGGTACAGTGGTTTTTCATGTTATCTTTTTTCAACAGATGTTGAATGTCAGCTGTAAATGTCATTATTATTTATTGTACTCATGGCTATAACATACATGAATCCCTTTGAATGCACCTAAATTCATCCAGACAGTAACATTGCGGTAAGAATAAGAACTGTTTTCAGTTGCTATTAATAGACTTATCAAGAAATACAGTTACACTGTCAGAGCATGTACATTTTTGGAATAATTCAATTCTCAAGAGCAGAAGTTTGCATGAAATCCAGAAACACATCCTTCCCCATTACTTCTCCACACCTACTTTAAAACTAGAATAAGCAGGTTCACACATATTCTAAGAAATGAATTACATCAGTAATCTCACTGATCTCTCTACACAATGCTGTTTGTCTCTCTCCCTTCTCTGCCCTTTCTCAGTGAATGCAATGACGGTAAACACACCACCCCCGCTTGCTCCAGCTGCTCTCACACACTGTTTTGGATACCTGTCAAACTGGAAGTGCTAGGTGGAAGTGCAAAGCCAAAGCATTTGCACAAGACAGGGCAAGGATAGACGAAATAGCTGTCTAAAACTGATTTAGCTACTTTCTGGAAAAAACCCTATCAGTGGAAGTTGTTTATTTGTGATTTTTTCATCCAATTTAGTTTTCTGCTAGCTTTTGTCACTCCCGCAGTTTAAATGGTATTGAGACAGGCTTTGTGGCTCTATTTCCACATTTGACTGACTTTTTCTTGGTAGTGCCACTTTTACTGTACGAATTCATGTTGCCATTGTGCATAATTCAAATGAAATAGTAAAGCTGCTTTAGCTTCATGCAGGTCATAGCTCACTAAGTTTTCATTTTATAGCAATGTAGCTAACATGACTGTTAACATTCAATATACCTGATATGCCAATATGATGATAATAGCCAATGTTAACAAGCCCCAATTACTCTAATAAATCAGCTAAAACAACTTGGAGCATGGTACGACACTGGAACATTGCTATTGTCGTTGATGAACTAATAAGTGCTAGTTACAGGGCTCTTGCTTGCTGAGTCCACCATTGTTGACAAGCTGACAGTTTTGCGCACGCACACTTGAGCTCCTGACACCTCCCCCATGCCACTATGGCAGCTCAGTTAATGAACATTTGTTAACAGTCAAAAAAGACAGGGGTGAGTCTACATATCAATGCACCTATTTCAGTGATGGGAAGGGATTTATCATGGACTTGTAATGTTATTTATTTACTCAAAAATCTTGCTTGTTCTACCTTGAATTCATTTAAAAATATATCAAGAATATAAAAATTTGTGTGCATTGTCTCAGATTCTACAAGACTTCCTTCTCACAGCTGGGGAAGTATCTCTTGGCATGACAGAATCCACCTTGATATGCCTCTACAGTTATACTGACACACTAATTTAGCATTTTTCATTTTTGTGGTTTCCATTTAAAGGCAAAAGTGATTATATTTATAAAGATTGTGTCAGCTGTAGAGTATGGTATTTAGTGTTTTGCAAAAAGATTGATTTAGAATCGGAATCTGAGAAACACTGTGTGTATTTTTGCTATGCTGGTTTGGTGTGTGGTATGGTATATGAGTTTAAGGTTTGGGTTATTGTGTTTCAAGTCCCTGTGTTAGTGTGAGAACAACAGAAAATCTGGTTCACATGGTACGGTATTTGAAGAGGCCCCAGTGAAACAGCCTGCTACATCTCTTCCTCAAACAGTGACTGAAAGCAGAAACCTTTACATGTTGTATAGAAAATAAATACCTGATTGAAAAAATAAGGGCATGAATGCTTTATTAAAGGCTGAAACCAGCAATTGTGCAGAAGTGGATCCACCCCTTCCTTCTGGTGAAAAATATCAAGCGTTAGGGCCAGCCTTGCCAACAACCAGGTTTGTATAACAACAACTTCCTCACTCTCATAAAACATGAAGACAACCACATTACATGTCTGTACAAGAATGCAATGCTTGGCAGGTAAGTTGGGTGTGCCACCACATTGTCAGTGTGGTTTTTAGAGAGTCACATAAAGCTCAAAGGAAATAGGCTTGGAGTTTATGAGAACAAACACTCCCATCCTTCACAGGGCAGGAGGTGAAGCATGTCTAAAAAAATAACCTTGTGACAGACAAGCTAAACAATGGCTCTACCTGGTAAGAGAAGTTTCAATGTAAACAAGATTGTCCTCACACAGATCTATCACCCCCTAGTGGAAAATGTCCTTACCTTCATTACCTTCACTACCTTCTACATAGTTAAAAACATGGCAAAGATAGCCAAAATGTCTGAACAAAGGAGGAAAAAGTACAAAGGTAGTCCAACCTGAAAGGTGAAAGCTAACACAGAACACATATCTCAGGGAAATCAGTTTATTCTTAAAGCATTTTATTCTTCTTTGACCAAAATAACAAACATTAAATAAAATAAAATGTAAACATTATACTGAGTAAAAACTAACAATAGGTGCATGTGGCACTTCATCAGTTAAATGTATATGAGTGTATACTTGTTTCTGATTAGTGGAGCTAGTATTTTAGTAATCTGGTATTGACATGTTTGGATTTAGCTGTATTTTACACTGTATTGTGTTTAGTATTAGGTAATACCATGACAGTTTGATCAAAAAGGGAGTTTATACTGGGGTGGCCACATATACATTGTATCTGTATTGGCCTACCAAAGTTTATAATATATATAATATATAATTTATGAGATCAAAGGTGTGAGAGGCCATTGGTGAGAACTTGAACTTCTTAAGAAAGAGTAACAGGTTGTGTTGAACATATTTTTTCAGGAGAAATCTTGGGCTGGTACTGAAAACCTGCAATTAACTAAAAAAAAAGACATTAAAAAAGACCTTAAGAAAGTTTACCAGGACTGGATTAAAACTGCATAATGAGTAACATTATTATTTAAATTTTCCAATGAAGCATTTGAAAACATCTATTACTTACTAACATGCAAATAACTAAATATTTCTCTACAGAATTTTCATGGACAGGCTAAGTTTTGAATGTGAACTGGGAACTTAGTGTTTCAAATCTGAGCTGGTGACAGGTTTCAGAAACAGTTTTACAGTGTAGCTATTAACAGCAATATATGTTACTCTGCATTAATAATATATGTACTCTCCATTCTCTGTCTTCCTTTCCTCAGTTTGCTTTAGCAGGTTTCTAACTGTTTCCATATTTTTATCTCCCTTTCAATACCTGTTATCAATGGCATAAACCCGCTGTCCACATTGCTCAACAAGTGTCTTAAAATCATTGTCCCTGGCCACAGACTGCTGAACGGCGAGTGTGTCTGAGCCATCATTAAGCTCATCTCCATAAGTAAAAACAACTGAGTACTTCAGGACCCTCTGGCCAAACCAGTTCTTAATCTGATTTATTGATCCCTTGTTCTTATCTGTATATTTCTGCACTTTCAAAACTAAGAGAAATACATGTGGTCCAGGATGGCACAATTTGAAGTATTTCATTATTTCATCTTTGTTATCAGGGAAATTGGTGGAGAATATTCCTGGTGTGTGGTAAGGGATTCAGGAGACCTTTTGGCTGGGAACACCTTTTCCTCTCCAGAATGGTGTTTCCTGAGCTGCTCTTTCCATTTCCTGTTTTTCCCAACAGTACAATCCTTAGATTACCTGACCAGTTTGCACAGCTGCTTCCTGTTTTTCCACACAGCAAAGATGGCAGTAATGTAAACATGCCATAGAAAAATGGCAGAGTGATGAAAAAATGCATATGAACTGTTTAATGTTTACACCAGGCTTTCATTCTCTGGCTCATGACTACTTTTTGACCCCAGATTCTGAAAAATTGTGTCTGGACGTGATCCTTTGGCAGCCAGTTGGATTACTCTGGGTATTGCTATGGATATCCTGGTAAATCCAGGGTCATCTGACTAACAGTGAGGCCCTGCTCTCAAGCACAGATGTGAGGGCACCAGCCAGTGTGCTAACGTTGGGCAAGCCATATGGCTCCATTGTGGCACCAGCATGCACAGTCAGCTTTCTCACGTTATAGAATCTCCTTTACCTTCCCTCACTTTCCAGGTCACATTCAAACTGTAGGTAGGACAAACAGTCAGAGCAAGTCATCTGTCCCATAGTGGAATACCAGAACAATCATCCTGAAAATCTCAGGTAGCAGTGGATATAATTATGTAAATCATACTGTCGTTACAACCTCAATTATCAAAAATGAGTCAAAAGTATTCGATTGCAAAGCATGTATAAATTTTCTCAAATAATATTCTCTTCAGTCCTTTTATTTGAGTCTGTGGATTAAAATGTACAATAAAGGCATTTTTTTCCAGATCATTTAACTAACTAAAACAGCCATTAGAATACAAAAATGGCTGAATTTTGAGACTATTGAGGCACAGTTGTATGCTTCCTTTAAATTTTTAGGCTTTTTGTCAGTTTTCAGAAAACAGTGTGACAAAAACAGAAAAGTGTCTGAGTATAACATTACAATGGTTACCATATTACCATAAAACCTTGCAATGGTTTCCTTGTAACCATATAACCTTACACATTGACAGTGAGGTTACTATTTTAATAAAACAGGAGGTTGGGATTCATAAACATTAAAGTCTTAAAACATTATGAACATTGTTTTGCCTGGCTTTTTGTGTTTTAAATCTCCCATTAACTTCATTCAAGATAGCAGTGTTTATCTTTATTGTTCTGTAAAAAGGTTTTGTAATACCTTCAATACAAATAAAGACTTAATACGCAAATACCTCCCATTAACTTCAAAGATACTGCTATCTTTATTGTTCTGAAGTAATCTCAATAATAAACATGTTGCAGCTGTCTGACAGCTCTCAAATTTATTCTTTTTCCATGTACAACCATACACTCCCACACCTTCCAGTGTCTTTAATATCACTAACACCTGTAGTACATAGGACTTAGGTTGGTAAATATTTGTGTTCCCCCACTTATATTCACCATGCAGAAAAGGTATCATTTTAATATGGCATTAAAATTAAATACCAAGATTATGACAAGTAGAAATAAGTCATAATACATCTCTTATACCATACATAAAATATTAACAAGGGTTACACAAATTTTTGTGGACCCATATGTTTCAAAACCAAATATCATTAGACTATCCATGAACTGGAGGCTGCTGTCATTTTCTATGACAGTATACCTTAGTTGAATTTACAGTGAGTTACACAAAACAATTATTTGTGAATCAGACATGTATAATTTACAATGTCTCTAACGGTGAGGAAAAATACCTGACAGGGCATGTGGGTTTCCAAAACCTGTTCATTCATACAAGAAAGAACCTACAATCACAAGATATTCTTAGCAAAAGAACTATACACACACATTAAATGATATACAAAATATTGGATATTATTTAATTAGAATGGAAAGCATTTGACACACAAAATAAATTGAGTGGTATGCTAATTGTAATAAAGCTACACTACTCAAGGTAACTAGGCTTATATGCACTGCAGTGGCTTTGGGACTACTATGTACACTAGTTCTTGTTAATTAAGGTTGTTTAAAACATGTTCTTAATACCTAAACAAACACTGTACAGATTTGTCTTACATGGGACATAGCATGCACAGTTGACATACTAAAGCTGTCTCTGAAAAGTGGATACATCATACTTAAACAATGCATACTTTCTAACTATTAATGGCTAAATCACATAATTTATGTTAATTTATGTAGTAATATATTACATTACAGTCATTTAGCTGACGCTTTTATCCAAAGTGACTTACAGTTGATTACTATTAATGGCTAAATCTGGAGCAAGGGTTAGGGGCCTTTATAAATGGTGTTGTTGCTGTGGCTAGACTGGGGCTTGAACTTGGGGCTTGATATAATTTGACAAAGTTGTTAAACAACCTGTTAGAGAAGGCTTTTGTATCTAATTTGTTTAATAAATTTCTTTATGGTAGGTTTAATTGAATTGCATTTATTTTTTGTTTGCCACATCAAAAGTACTAATATAGAAAATCAACAATGCATTTTTTTAAAATTTACATTTACATGTTTTAATTTACATTTGTCAAATTAGAGAGGAGAACTTTGTAATTTTTTGTAAGTCATCCTTTCTTGCATTTCCTCCATTACTTTGTCCTTTACATATACAGCAACTACTTTAGCTGGATGCATAACTGCCTTTGCTGCTTTCTTAGCAGCTTCTCCTGGGGACTCTGCTTCCTCTGCTGCTTTTGCCCCCAAATATCCTCCTATTCCTGCACTGGTCAAAGTCCCTGCGCCCACTGCTACTGCTGCTCCTATCCCTACCAGTGCTATATTGATTATGGATTTTAAATGTCCGATTTCTACAAGCGCTAAAACTACTGCAGCAGCTGCACCTACAGTACCAAGTAGTGCCCCTAATAGAACCCCTGTTGCTATGCCTGTTGCCTTAATTAAAAATCTTCTCATCACTCTCTGTTTTGCTTTTTCTCTGATGCTGGTCTCCAACTGCAGTCCATTAGCTTCTTTGGCAATGTTTTTCTCCTCCTCTTTAATGGCAGTTTCTACAGCTTTGAGCATTTTGTTGGTGTAGTGCTGTCCTCCATTCTGCTGGACCATCAGATCGACTGTGTTCAGGAGCTTCCTGATTTGAAGAGCGTTGCTTTTGTCATTACGCTCATCTCTGGTGGACTTTCCCAGTATTTGTTATCAATGACATGAAGTCGGCCTCCACACCTTTGGACAAGCGTTCTCAGATGAGCATTATCCTCTACAAACTGCTCAATGGTCATGTCATCTTCAAGCTCATTTCCATGTGTGAAAAGGATGACTGCATACTTCAGAGCCTCCTTTCCAAATGTTTTCATAATCTCCTCTACCACTTGTTTGTCCTCTCTTGTTTGCCTCTGTACATTCAACACTATAAGAAAAGCATGCAGTCCAGGGGCGCACTCTGTGATGCATTTCACTATATCAGGTTTCAGCTCTTCATCAGAGCTGTTTGTTCCAAAAATCCCTGGTGTGTCGATCACAGTGATTTTCCTCCCATGATACTCCTTGTCTGAGCCTGACATTTGTCTGTTTTGGAATCAGCAGAGCATGCTGTTTCAAACACCCTGTCTCCCAGAATAGTGTTTCCTGTGCTGCTCTTCCCAGTTCCTGTCTTTCCCAGCAGGACAATCCTTTGATCACGTGACCCTAAAGAAACATGCCAGAGGGAAGAAATACATATTTTATTTACATCTTTTAGTACAATTGAGACATGTCCAAACCCACTATTACTACTTTAATTGCAGATTATTTGAGCACAGTCTGATTGTACCTCTCATTGGAGTCCTCATTTCAGCAATACAGATGTGGTGTAAAGTTAAATTCAGAGTGTTTTGGTGATAACTGGAAGCTGTATGGCTGTGTGAATTAATCATGACACACACTGGTTCTATTACTGATGTTTTTGTTCTTAGCTCTACAAGCACTTAATCTTATTATCTCTTCTTGTTTTAAGTTATAAGGCATTATTTATCTTTTTTGAGCATTCAGGGATGATACAAAGGTATAAATCAAAGGGGTTTAACAGAGACAGGAAACTGCATAGACAATTGCAATCTCACTATGTGTACGTACGTGTGTTCATAGGTGCATGTGTGTTTGGTGGGGGACGGTTGATCATCTCTGCTAGTTTGCGGTGGAGGGTTGGAATAAAAGTGTTCTGTTTTTTTCTACCCTCCAAAAGTGCTAAATCATGTTCCTTTGTTTAATTCTGATGGTATTTCCTGTTATTTTATCAGTGAACATCACAATTTGGAAATTGATCATTGAGTATTGCATGATTGGATAATTAAAATACACCCTCCAGACATGGCTTTAAACATTTCTCTTCAGAAGGTGTAATTTAGTGGCCTACACATTCCTCCTCAACTGTCTATTGAATCTTTTCTTTTTTTTTTGGACAACCAAAAAGTAATTGTGTGTAGACATTTGATTTCTATTGATGAAA
The DNA here is from genome assembly GCA_022829145.1 of Albula goreensis. Taxonomy (NCBI): domain Eukaryota; kingdom Metazoa; phylum Chordata; class Actinopteri; order Albuliformes; family Albulidae; genus Albula; species Albula goreensis. The sequence continues at coordinate 15,145,468 of CM040757.1, forward strand.
TGTGTCTCATTGTAAAAATTAAATATTTGTCAAAAAGAACTTAACAAATGTGTTTGGACTGGTATTGATATCTGTGTTTTTAGTGTGAGAGATGGGGAGAGACTTCTGAATGTATTTAGAAGAATTTTAGATTTGGGGCTTTTATTCCCAGCAAAACTATCACATAGCCTCTCTTTGACAGAGGCTAATATGTCTGACATCTATGATTCAGAATGACATTGAATATTTGGCTAAAACCATGTAGGACTCCATATTGTCCAAAACATTAAACATCAAGGGTTAAAAGGGTTATCTGATGAAGCAGCTTTACACAGTGGTTATGATATAAATTTGTAAAGCCTGATAGCAATATCCTGCAATATCCAGTCTGATTGGAGAGCATAATTTGCCAACATGATATTCCAATAAAGTAAACCTACCAAACCTTCATGACCAAATAATTATAGGTTAAGTGCATTTTTCTTTCTGTTTCATTATGCATTATTCTATTTTGATATTGTGAAGTCACTTCATTACTTATTTTATATTGGAATTTGTCTGTTTTAAGATTCATTAAAGGGCTTAATGTAAACCTGCAAGTTTCTAATTTTTCTTTTTATAATTTCTATTTAACTATTTTCCCACATTCAGAATAATGAATACTTGTGCTACTTCTTATCACCTTAATGAATGTACATTATGATAAATTAATACAGAAGGCTACATTAAACATGAGGGAAACATTCCTCTACAGGAGAATGGCAAACCATTCATCTGTGAGCAGAATTTCAATCTTAGCTAAGTTCTGCTACATGATAAGGCTTTGACACACAAATGAGGGATTTTGAGTTGTTGAAACAGCTTCTAAAACAATCATGTAGATTTAACAGAAAATGTAAACTGTAATCTCAAATAAGGCAGAGGGTTAGGATAAGGGTAATAGAGCTATAAAGTGAAAAAAATGATATCAAAATTTTCAATAAAGTTTCTGTACAGCTTTGGTACAGTTAATTTTGAAAGAATTGAGCTCAGAATACAGACAGAAAGAGCTATGGTGTGGAATTGATCCTCTATGGGTGAATTTTATCCCAGTATTTAATTCTTTTAGTTATACCTCTCTTCTGGTGTGGCTTGGTGTTGCATCCTTTTTTTAAACATTGCTAATTACTGCTAGTATTCAAAACCATATATTAAAGGATTTTTTATTCAGGTTTCCAGGAGTAGTGTGCAGATATTCCAAAACTAACTTTGTACTCAGAAAGGAAGTCCTAAATGTTTAATGTCAAAGAGATGTCACACATACCAAAGCCAAACAGAACCTCCTTTAACTACCTTCCATCTGCTGTCAGATTATGGCAAGATTGGTCATCCCAGATAATAGTTTGTTGATTAAACATTTTAGAACCCACAGAAGCTGGGAGACAAATAGTTTTACTCATTTTGTTCAGTACACAGTCCTAAAGATAACTATAATCTTTGCACTTTCCTGAAGATTTTCAGATTGTTTGATAAAAGCCCACAGAGCAACAAATAGATGTTCTCACATAGATAACGAAGATTTCCTGAATTTCAGTTGTCAAATGCACAAAATATTAAAAAATAATCCCATAATTTATTTACCTGTCATAGCACTTTACTGATGAGTTGAAACGTCAGGTGGATTTTGATTAAAACCTTGTCGTAATATGCATTCGCTGCTGTTGAGTTTAGGTTTTCATTACATACTCACATAAAAGGAGGCCCCACCCTTTCCTGCAACTTTGAATTTCCTGTGCCAAACAAGGGCGGGGTTTCAAACTTACTCTCCCAAAGTGATATGAAAATTACAAATGCTGATGTGGAAATTATTCACTCTGTTTAGGAAGGCAAGATTGTTTGTTCTTGCAGTATGGAGAGAAATACAGATACTCAAGATATCTGCAGCTCTCTTAGAGACAGTTCCTCTGCAGAGATCTTTTACAGGACAAACATGCACATCTGTAGAACAACTGGAAACAAGAAAAGCAAACTTCTGGATGGAGTGTTAATTCGATTATATATTGTGACCTTATATGCACTTTGCTGGAAGCTACTAACATCAGCATAAGTACTCTGCTGTGATCCGACAACTCTGCGATGTATTAAGTAGTTTCACTGAAACAGCTTCCACGCTTCATAAATCAAGCATAATATTTTGATTTCAAGGATTGAAAATCACATGATAAATGCGTTAGTTCAGCAGGAAAAGAAACCAGATGCAACCGTAGATGAGCGGTGGGGAGAGCACAAGCAAAACGGATGTCAGTTATGCACAGCATATCTTTGGGTGTGGTCAGTTACACCCAAATTGTATAATTCAGAGACAGATAACAACAATGAGAGATTGTACTACCATACTGGCACAGTAAAGTAAAAGTGAATTTATGAAACAAAGAAAACAAACACCGTGAATATTAGGGTCAGTATTGAAAGGTGACTGATCTGGCACACATCTCCACCAATAAGTGTAAATATAAAACACAATGCAGTGCCACACATTGTGTAATTGGCAGAAGCATCAAGACCAGCTTGAATCAGTGTGAAAGCATTTAGAGTTGTGTATTTCTGTTGTGACAGTAATGTAACTGTGTTACCTTCTCTTTTGGACACAGTTCAAGTGTTGCAGGAGATTTGAGATTAGCTTGCATGAAATGTTTACACATGAAATAGTCAATTATTTTGTGTACAGACTACAGGTTTTGTGTTGAAGATTTTGAGTGAGTTGTTAAGGTGACAAGAAACTCTTTCAAAAATACATTATTCTCATTAAAAACAGGCTGTCTGAAGGAAACCTTTTTTAAAAATAAGAAACAGTGAGAAAATTATTCATAAAAATGTGTTTTGTATATAAAGAAGAATAATTGTATTACAATAAAAGAATGTAGTTTTCCTACAGGAGAATAAATATAGATCTAAACATTGATTTGTTTTCCTTTTTACAGCAGTTTTGGTAAACATTATCAAGTGCAATGATATTTACAAATGTATATTATTTAAAAACTTTATCCTCCGACCCTAATCTCTAACCCCCCAATCCTAATCGTGAACAGTAACCCCCCAACCCTAACCCTAACAACCCTAACCCTAAACACTGAACCCTAGTAAAGTGTCAGTATTTTAACACAATGTCCATGTATTGGGTAGCAGCTATGTTCTATTTTCCCCTGAAAACATCCTCCCTATTACAATGCATGTTTCCTGACAGCTCACAGAGTTTTTTAGGCCATGTCTTTAATAGTTATTACAGTTTTCTAAAACATACAAAAACAGTTATATCAGCAAAATATGTGCAAGAGGGAAAAACAGCAATACAAAATGACTTCATAAAAAGCTGCTCCTGCAGATGAGATAAGGAAGTGGTCAGGAAAGAGGTTTGTGAGCTGATGTAAGGTAAGGACTGAGTGGCCAGGAGAGAGAAAGAGCTACGCAAACAGCAGAGGAGAGAGAGGTGTAGAGCTTGTGGCTGATTTCAATGGCCTGAGTGAGTGGCCATGGGGCAGCCAAAGGAAGGGTGATTGTGAATGGGAGGTCATAAAAGGATTAACACAAATGACTGAGGAAGTGATTGGATGAGTGTGACTGCAAGGAATAAAAGGTTGAACACATATATAATGAAATGAATGCAGATAAAATGAAACGAAATGGCTAACACAGCGGCAAGAAAGAACCAGGATGCATTCTGTGTTCTCGAACAGGCAAACACTATATATCAAAGGACCTTGTCTGACAAGAAAAATCAAAAGCATGAACAAGCATTGATGCAAAGTGCATTTGAGGTTGCAAGGTTTTACAACAAACTAGGAATGTAAAAAACCTGGTACATCAAAGAAACTACATGAAAGAGAAGTAAACAAATGCATTCAATACCTTTCTTAAGATGTCCATTTTTACTCTTTTTCTCATTTTTGAATTAAAAGGCAAACACAAACCAACCGTACACTAACACACAAAAACATATTGTTTTAATAACTGCAAGGCTAAATACACAAGTACAGATATGTGTAGACTGAGCTAGTGACACCTAAAGGCTGTCACAGTACATTTATCTTTCATCCCAACCTAATCTGTACAGGATGTTCCAGAGACCTCTGAATTTAAACTGCAGCTCTTTAGGGTCGTGCTGAGAGATGACATTCCTGACTCACCTCCTCCACTCAGGGCATAGCTGTGCACTAAGGCTGTAAAAGAAAGGCCAAAACTCCTACTATATTCCTCCCTCCTCCTGCACATGACACTTACTCTGTTTGTTGAGGAGAGAGGTGGATATTTGTCTGACACTTTAATATTAAATTCTGTAATGGTGTGTCATGGGAAAATGGACAGATGATTTGAAAAAAAGCTGCCTTTACCCCACCCCCACAGCACTGTAAATTCTAAATATGAGGGTAATTTTTTTGCCCCATGATCCAACTAAAGAACTAATTTACCTTGAAGCTATTCAACTGTCTTCCATGTCATTTTTATCCTGAAAATACATTTTTGCATCTTATCATCCATGTGGCATTTGGTTTTTAAGACGTGCTGGAGTCATGTACACCTCTGCTTGGGGCTTGACAGGCTGTCTCTGAAACCCATTCTCCTTCACGTCACTTTGACAGTCAGAGAATGTGGAGCAGTGTGGCCATCATGAACCAGGTTTCATATGTGTTTCTCAGCAGGGCAGAATGGCTGGACTCAGCACAAACTCACAAACTGTATAACAACTCAGGCTTGCTGATTGAGCTCTTGGATACATTTTTGGTTTCTTCCAGGCTGATATTAGGCTCTGTCCCTGATTGACAGACTTTGACAGACAGGCTAAATAAATATGCCAAAATAAATGCAGACAGGTTGATCCTGGTAACCACTGTGGCTTGCTCTGCTGATGCCTGAGATGTGTCACAGTACACCTGGCTGATCTGAGCCTTGCATTAGTTGCCACCACTGATTAGGCACATATTCACAAACACATGAGCAAATGGTGTATAGTAATTAAGAAACAGATGACCAGTGATTATAATCTACATTTTACTGTGTTTAAGGCAGCTTTTACAGAACACAAACTAAAGTTTCACCAAATGGAGTTTGTTAAAACAAAAGTTCTGGTGAAGTCTTTTCAGATACTCATTTCAGATACTCATTCAAATACCTCTATCCGGTTTTCTCTGCAGGTATTAGATTGACACATACCTTATCCCCCATCATGCACACTGCTTCTGGCATCAGTCCACCTCCTCATCTCCACCTTCATGTTTACTTCCTTTATTCTGTATTTGTGGTCTGGTGGGGGTTCACCTCATCAAAAATTGTGGGGTATGACATTGACCCCTTGGACTACAAGCCCAGGATCAAATGTCTGTACCATTATACAACTTGCCACATCACGACAAAGTCCTTCTAAGCGCATTCAATGTTGTCTGCAAATTCATTCTCCTGAAATTGCTTTAATAACAATTACCTCAGATGCCATGTGCTGAGAGTTTCAGTAATTAATGGTACATTGGAGACACACAAACACAAAAAAAAAAAAAAAAAACTAATGGAATCGTTTGATCTTCCTCTGGACTTTTGTTTTCAGGCCAACTGAACAAATTGGGTCAATCTCAAAAGCCCTTCATCCTGGATGAAGCACTCCCAAGCTCATTGCAGTGCACCTGCTTTCATTGCCCTTTAGTGCTCCAGTAGGCAAGCCTTGTTTGGGAAACAAGTTCTTGTTTAGCCATATGCTTTAGTGATGGTATAATAAACTCTGTTAAGGTGGAGTTATACTCAGCTCATCATTGACTTGTTTGACCCAATCAAAGTTCTCTCTCTCCAGCAAATGCTGTCATTTATCCAAACAACTGAGTCACATATACTCCCATTTGTGATTTGATGAAACCACACTCCCCCTGTAACACTCTGAAACTAAACCATTCCAAAGCCATTTGTGCATTCTTTGAAATGTGAATTTAGTTTGATCCTGTCTTGTATGTGTTTTACTGCAATAGAAACACTTGGTATCATGGGTCATGGTGCTTTGCTCTCTCTCCTTTTCTTTTGTGCAGTCAGCTGCTTGAGTGCCTCTGGCAACGCGTTAATGAGTCCGAGGTTTTCCATTGATGAGCAAGCTTGGATTCGGTGACAGAGGCCAGGAAGCGGATTCTCTGAGCTTGAATGTTTCCCCATTCACATGCATATTCGGCAGTGAAAAGCCTGTCTCCTTCACAGCTGTCAACTGGTGCTAAAACCACTTCAGCGCTTCCTTTCATCCTGAATTCTTTCACATTGCTATTTCAGAGGGGCTATGGGCATAGATCCCGCTCCTGAGTCAATCTGCTTTAAAGAACCCATCTTGTCAGAAACACATCCAACATTAATTACTCTTTACACTCGCTGAGCATTTGTGTGCAACCAGCACTCCTGTTTGTCTCTGAAACTCTGTTAATTGCTCGAAATTCATGAATGCATTGGAAGCTTCTAGCCATTGCACATTGGTTGTTGGGATGCAGGGTTATGCAGGGTTGTTGGGACCAGACTGGTTGGTGATGCAAGACCGATGGAAGTGAACAGGAAATGAGGTGTCACATCCTCCACTGTCCATCAAATCTCATATTTCTCTGCAATAAATAAAATGAATACTTGAGTGAAGTAAAGGACCTGGAATATTATTCCATGAGCCAACTTAAATCTCACCTTTTGTTGTTCAAGGTGTTGCCCACACACTCATAAACAACACACACACACACACACACTAGACAGCACAAATCAAAGTCTGTGTTGCCTGCTGTTGACTATGTAATTTACTGCATTGTTACAAGGCCAGCTTCTACATAAAACTGAAGAACTGGCATGAGTGGATGTGTGTGATAAGCCAAACAGATGCTTTGACATATAAAGTGGGTTGAGAAAATTGTACCAGGGAAACGCAATCAAAAAAAGTGCCTGAATGACATGGTACACTAGTAGTTTTTCATGAGCAGGTTGTCCATCTTTTAGGTTCCATATAAATCTACAGGCAATAACAGAAGTGAGCATTTAGGTGGCACACAGAGTTAGGTACATATACCCAGCATTATCATTACCTGCTATGGCTGGAGGTGCATTACAACAAGTCACAATTCCCTTTGCGATATGAATGAGGTATTGATCTGAAAACTTTTCCATCATATCTCCTCTCTTCTTTGGGTTTCGCTTGCGGCCTTGATAGTGAGATGTGTTACATGTCTCATCTTACTAAAATGTGTGTCAGAACATTCCAGGCACTTATTCAACTGATTGCTGATTCATAATTCAAATCTCTGTCTATGAAAAAGGGACTGTTATAAAGCAGGCAGGTTGTGGGGGGGGGACTGTGCCATGGAGGCAATGCTCATTGTTTTTGCAGGGGGCGGCAAACCAGGAAGCAGAAAATTCAATCAAGTTGTGTTTATGAAGGGGAAGAAAATTCCCACAAGCCACTCATTTTTCATTACAAACTCATTACTTCCTCCCTCTCTTCTGTTGTTTCAGAAACCTACTGGAAGGAGCTAATGAAAAATTCTGTAAGTACATTTTTCCCTTTGAAATGTATTGCAGCTAATTATTCATTTGCATGAAAGCTCAAATTCTGAAAAGAAAATGTCCCTCATTTACACTAACTTTACACTAACTAAGATTGTAGCGGGCCTTGATTTAAGAGTTTGTATCTCTACTAGCCTTGATTAAAACACTGTGGATAACCTGTCTTTTCTCAGTGTGAGGGTGAAAGTACTTCTGATCAGATGGTGTTTAAGCTCGGTAAATGTAGAACTAAAAATAATCCTGAGGGCTGTAGTGGAACACTGTGATGGCTGGGTTTTATATATGTATGTTTCCATCCCATAAAATGATTGACACATCAAGTCATATTTGTAAAAAAATGTTGAGTTTAAACTCAAACAGACCATAAGCCTTGAAAGATAAGGCTCACCTAAAAGCTTCTCTTATGTGATTAGTTATTAAGATAATTTGTGTAAGTAATCAACTAATCAGGAGCATGTACATGGTGCAGAAATTGTGGTGAAATAGAAATTCTTGTTTCCTGATTATGAGTTTCATTTAGCACACACTAAACACCAAGTCTGGATGTATTAGTCTCTTACAATGAAGAGCCATGCCAAATTAACTATGAACAGAGGCTATTACAATCCCATAATATTACTTGTAGTGTCCATACATTAGTCCTTTGGATCAGCATATCAATATATATATCACCTCATGCTGATAGGTGTTTACAGTTCTGATGGGAAAATTGTTGGCGTTAACTTTAAATATGGTGCTTTTCTTCCTATTCATGATACCTTATTAGCTCTGTATTCCTGCAAAACATACACAAATGTATGGTTATAACACGGTGTATGTGTAGATGGGGTTTTAAGACCAGTATTAGCAGCTTAGTATTTTCAGCATAAACAGCAATGTTTATCTTCTGTCTATGAGAAATGTTCTTGCCCACCTTTCTTTTTTTGGTGACCATTATAAGGGATTTAGTGGTGCGCTCAATATCCTGCCGTGTTTCTTTGTTTGGGTTTCATTTTCATTGTTTCTAAGACAGGGAATACTACAGAAGCTGTCTATTCCTACCCTACTGCTTTCCTGCATTATAAGCAACTGATGTATAATGTTGTAGGGGCAGGGGGTGTCCTTTAAGACTTATTTATTTTATTTAGTTAGTTATTTACAATGTCAAAGTTATAATAGTTTTGGTCTACTTTCTCATACTTTCAAGACAGAACTCTGCATGAGTGTTTTAAATTATTTGCAGGAAAGCAAATTAATGTGAGTAGCAAGATGTGGTGAAAATCATTTATTTCAACCCTGTCTCATTCTTCCCATTAGGACGTGGATAAATAATTAAAATGTCAGTTCTCCCCCTGACATTGTACTTGTTCTTTTGGTAAAGCTCTTTTAAAAAGCACTAAGGGGTGTAATCTGTGCAGGCACTTGGAGCTCCTTACATTTGAGTTCACAGTAAGCATTGGTTTGAGAGTTTATATGTGACTTTTGTCTTATTCTCAGATACAAAATGCTCCTTTAATGCAAATTACAATGTTATTCTGCTCAAGGGTCTTTGTCAAACGCCAGATTTAGGTTGATGAAAAGAATTCTGAAGAATTCCAAAGCATCCATTGCTCTTACCCAGTGAATTACCCATTTGATACTGAGCTTAACATAAAGGCCCAGTGCTCTGTCCCAATTGGGTGTTTCACATATCCAAACATCCAATCAGTGCCTCTTTAAAGAGGAGCTAAAGGGAAACTGCGTATGTCTTTGTGCTGGATAATCACGTATTTCAGACAGCTCTCCGTTCTGAAGATTGGGGAGTTCCTGGGGCCAGACTGAAATTGTGAGGGCCTGCAGGCACAGGGAATGATCATCCTATCTGCATGTGTCTGCAGGGATGCTGCGCTTTTTATTGCCTTATGCTGAGGCCGGGGCTCAGGCACGAACCAATCGTCCTTAACTATCACTAATGCTTAGTGCTAAGGCCTGCATTCAGTCGCAAAACCTGTGTTCTTAACTTTGACTTACGTAAATAAATACAAGCATTCCCTTATTACTTCACAAACAGTTTTGTGAGTTAACTTTGCTATTAACTTTTTTTTTTTTTTTTTGGGGGGTTGGGGGTGGATGGGGGTACAAATAATTTAGGTGAAGTCAGGACCTTTTTCCTTTTCTGTTCTACAGACATACACAGCTTTGCCAGTGATATGAAACGATTTACTGTGTCGAAAATGTTATGAATGATATAGAACAATGCAAATTATGCTGTGCCGTATGCACATAAATATCACAATAATCACTGTATTTATTTTATTAATATGAAACAGAAGACAGCACTCACAGGGTCTGAATACTCACCCTGTGTAAATACACAGATGGCTAAATGTTTAAGAGGATATGGGAGTATGGCAGGATTATCTGTAAGGAACAAGACTTCTCAACACAGAGCTAGGAAGAAAGTTTAGGAGAGATGTTATGCAATGACTTGTTTTAGTCACGATCTCTTGCAGTAGCATCGAGCTGAACCTGGAGGATGAAGGAAGTGCAGTTCCAGGCTGACAGGTAAGCGTGGATCCTGGCTGGAGGAGAGAAAGGTCTTGATAAGTCTTTCTGTAACTTTTGAGAGATATCAAAAAGATGAAAGAGAGAGGTCAGGGTCTTATGTAAGTCCTCTATCTGTCTGAGTCATCTGCACTGTAAAATATAAAGTTTGCCTTAAGATCCTGTTCAATTATCAGTGACATTTTATCATTATTCCCACCCCAGCCCTCTGACATTTTCACACACTCCTAGCTTTTTCTGCAGGTTGGATTTCAAGTAGTCTTTATTTTTCCAACACTTTTTTCCCAACCCGAACTAGGACCGAACTAGGTGATCTCTGGCAGCAATCCAGCCTGCTGACATCAGGAGGGGGAAGTCGTGAGCATGTGACTCTTCAGATCTACGTGACAACAGAACACTAGCTCACTTGTTTTACATGTTGCTGACACACCTCCATTCACATGCTTTCCATGTTGTCAGAAGATTAAAAGGTGGGCATTATCTCGTTTTGTGTATCTGCAGGTGCCTGGCCCGACCAGCAGTGGCCACTTGAACAGATAACTAGTTAAGGTGCTCACATCAACCAACATTCAAGACTCACTCATTTGTGTGATTGATATCTGATAATACCTGCGTTACTAAATGTCATTCATTCATTCACTCGTGATAGAGAAAAGTAATGAACATGAACACTGAGCACTGATCTACCTACCCACTGTAAAAAAATAACAGAAGGTGCGGAGTAGCAAACAGCAGAACAAGGGATATTCTATCACAGCAAATCTATCACATACAAAACTGTGTGCAAAAATGGACACAATTTGGGTGTTGGGTCAAACTGGTTGGTCTCACCCAGTAGTAGTGTTAACACCAGAATTTAACATCTGATCTGGTGTGATTTTAACAAAAGTCGTGGTTATATTTTCTAAAACGAACACCAGAAATTTCATACTTTTACACTTTCTCCACAACACCAAGAATTGAGCTTATGTGGATTTGCTGTGCAGTTTAAATTCATTATCACTGAAGAGACATTCTGGAAATTGTTCTAGGAGTTTTTACTATGACATTTGTCATCATCTGTCTAGTCCACTTCCACAGCTATTATAAAACTAATAAAAATGATTAATTAGAATTAGATTTTTAGACATTACGGCTAACATTACAGTTACAGTATCTGTTCTTGGGGGAATTGCCCTTAGCAGTCACATTAAACTAAATGAACTATCATTAAGAGCAGCGGCTGATTTGAGAGGGCTGTATGGGGTGGATGGCAACCCCTTGATTTTAGAGATTTTGACCATAACCTCTCTCATCAGTATGAGTGCAGTTAAGATTTTTTTTCCCCATCATCGTCCTAGTTACCATTGAAGAAATCACCCCCTGGACAGAAATAAATCCCAGATGAAGTAAAGTCTCAGTGCCATGCTTTGCATGAAATAGGTGAAAACATACCCAGATGTTTCAGGTGCAGATACATGCCTCTAGCAGGGGAAGAGAAGCTTGGATCCCCCTAGCTCTGCTTGTGAAAGAGGGGCTCACTAATACCTGAATCTCTTACAGATCTTCATCAGGGCCAGTGGGGAAGAGGGCTTCAGTCGCAAAGAAGAACAAAAGTGTTTTTGCCTTCAGGGAAAGAGTGCATTGTTTTCTTCAGCAGCTGTGGGCTTGCATGATTTATTTACTGACACTGGGCATTTGTTGAAACTTTATCAAAATATACCACAATAAAGCACTTAATATTATAAACCTGCCAGCATCCCTCTGCATGTGTGGATGTTAGACTCAGAAGTGTGCAGTGGTAAGTGCTGGTCAAATTAAGTTATTAAAGATGAAATAATAACATCTATTTACCTGAACAGGCTAGTCCTCTTACGCATTAGTTATCATTAAATAACATGTAATAGGCCTGGCCTTGCTTCACATGTGGAATTTAAGATACTGCTGCCACTTATTCCATACTATCTATACTGTAGTTACTCAGTAATAGCCTGTTATTACTAAAGCAGTTCTGGTATGATTACATATTTATTGATGCAAATTGATATACAGTGTTAATGAATAAAAAACCTAAACTTTAACACACAGTTGAGTTTAGAACAGAGTTGATTTTGGTCAGCTCGAACAAGCCAAAGCATGGTTTTCCTGTCAGTTCCTGCCAGCCACTTTTATGTTTTATGTTTGTCCACGGGTATTGCACAGGTTATTTTTACACAGGGAACGTTAGGGAGAGTGTCACAGTCCACTCCTAGCTCATACTGAAAACTGAGCACATTTTTATAGTGGTGGGATTTTATCCCCACTGTGATGTGAGAGAATATGACAGCTGTCATGTTGAGCAGAAAGTGAACATACAAAAAACCCCAATGGAGACTCTAGACTGTGTAAAATTAATGAGACAAGCCTTCACGTGTATAGCTAACCAAGCGTTCATTCAGATTTTGACCAGTTTTGGAATCTATATCTGATTTTTTTCCGTTCTCAAAAAAACATTCTGTTAGATCCTCTTTTGATAGTTATTTTGTTCTTTAACTCCAGGTTTACAACCACATACATTGCTTCTTTCTCACATTGCTAATTTCTCACAAATGCACAGACCAAAGATAACATGTGAGTCTCCTGAAAGGCTCCTACATGACTTTTCCACAAACAGCTAGCAGCGCCGCAAGCACATTCTGCATTCAGGTGTGAAGGCATGTTGATGATTCCTTTGCTTTTCTCTTTTTCTTCCCTTCCTTTCTCTGTCTCTCTTCCCTCTGTCTTTCTGTCTCCAGAATCGTCCCTTCTCTTGCTAGTTTCCCTCTGCCATTGCTGTAAAGCAGCTCAGTCTCAGCTCTATATCTGCCTTCTGCCCCCTGCATTGTGAATGTTTTTGTTATTTAGCTGCACACTTCACCAGCCCCTGTGTCCTTTCCCCCTTCCCTGAGAGGTAGCAGAGCAGAAGCAAAACAATGCTCCCTGCTCCAAATTTGACCTATTTTAACTGATGCCATATAATCTGTGGAGAGGGTTTTTTGGAAGGAAATCTCCTCGCCCCTCACCATAAGCCTAAAGCATAACGTCTTTTCATAACCAGATTATACACTGTGGAAAGAGTGTGCAAAGCTAAGGCCTTCTCAGGCAAAAGCTTAATTTATGACCTCTGGGCCTTGTTATTCTGGGTGAAGGGTGTTGAGGGGTGGCAGTGTAGTATGATGGTTAGGGAGCTGAAAGGTTGTAGGTGTGAATCCCAGTTTGAGCATTGCTGTTGTACCCTTGAAAAAGGTACTTCAGTAACTGAGTTACTTCAGCACCCATCCAGGTGTGCAGTCTTTTGATTGGTTCAAGCAAGTCAATGATTGAAAGCTTGTTGTGACTCTACATATTATGTTCAAGAAACCTCATTTCACCATTTCTGCTGTGAACACCATAGTAACACATCAAAAGCTGTCTGTGCGTGAGAGTTCACACATTTTCATAAAATGATCTTCGTTTTAGAATCAGAAGCCTAAGACAATGGAGAGAGTTGTACTTGATACACATCACATTGTAGTATATATTTTTAACCAAGATGAGAAGCCTTGATATGTGAGCTAAGTTAACTGAAAAAGGTCCTGTTTGTTTTCTCACTCATGTCTGTTGTTGTGAGATGCATAATGTAGTCCAGTTTGTTGAGGCTCTTTGTTTGCATCTGCTTTCTCCCAATTGTAGTGTGTCTGTGTTCGTAAGTGTAGCTCATTGCTGAAACCTTCTCTGTTAATTTGAAACCGCACAGATAAGCACACACTCTCCACTCTCTCCCTCCTCACAGTCTCTCCTGAAACAGTATACACATTCTGGGGCCTGTCCGCACACTGGAACAATGCCTTAACAGGATAAGCCACCCAGCAGCCTCTCAAATGCATTGGCATGATGAAATTCCTGTCCCTGAGAAATGATTGGCGATAATAATTGAGCTGAGCGATGGTCAGGGGCCTCTGTGGCTTATTCTCCCACACTCACAACTCCCACACAAGCAAGCCGAGTCTCCTCCACAGCACAGCTCATTGTGTCTGCAGCCACAGCTACAGCAGGCAGAGAACAGAATACACAGCCCAACAGCCCATCATTTATACAGCAAAAGGAGGCGGGGGGGACTCACCTCAACAACTAACGATTTGTGGCACCCACCTGGGTGATGTACAGCAGCCATTTTGAGTCAGAGTGCCCCCCACGCATCAACTTGAGGAGGAAAGGGAGAGGATCATTGCACCGGTTACACTGGGGGATGATTAGGGAGCCAGTTGGCTGGGAATTTTTCTAGGACACCGGGGAACCCCCTAGTCTTTATGATGAGTGCCATGGGATGTTAAATGATCACAGTGAGTCTGGACCTCAGCATGATGTCTCATCCAAAATACACAAAGGTGAATCATCATGACAGTCAGTGACTTTACATCTGTAACTGTGAATCCACATGTATCTGCCAAACTTTCAGTCCCTCCATCCTGGGCAGAGCTCTGAGAAAGGTTGGCAGACCCTAAGCTAAGCCTAATATATGTGACACTTTTTGCAAGTTGATACAGTGTGGAGTTTTTTCATTCCATGACATTTCAGGTTTTACACAGTATGCAGCACATCTGGGTGCATGAAGGTCTGATCCTGTCTGTATAAAATGCTAGCTCTGGTACTAATCATTTTCCAGCTGAAATAGTAAAGATTAGCTATTTTAATTATAATTCTGAGGCCTAACCCTAAAGAACAGTGCAGACAATGTTGCTTGTGCACTGTCAAATCACCAGAGCACCATCTTATCCATAGCAACCTTGCTTACCTGCAGCCTACACTATGTACCTGGGAGATATTGTATCAGAGATTAAAATAGCCTCTCTCTTTATGTAACATTTATGCAATGCAGTATTTCATTTGTCTGGCAATATCTATGATTTGCATGACAATAGTTTAATTACTTTTAAATTGCATGGTATGTAAATTATGTTTTCAGTCCCATTTTATACAAAGCCATTATTTTGCAGTAATGAACTGTGGTCTGAAAGTGCTAATGTTCCTTTTTTCAACTCAAGTACAGATATTAAAACATGGTAAATGAATGCTGTCACATTTAGTTTCCCAGCGAGCTGGCTGGAGGGTGGGCTTCCCCTCCTGTGGCTAGTTCCTCTCAGATTTTCCCTTTGGAGTTTCCCTTTGCCACTGTTGCCCAGTGTTTTGCTTTTGAGGAGGATTAGGCTGGTGTAAATTGTAAAGCCTATTGTTACAATTTTTTAGTAAAACTGATTCTGTCAAACAATGTATTTATATCTGACAGAATCAGTGGCCTTATTGAAATCTTGCTCTTAGTCTTACAGCCAAAATCTCCTATGCACTACAATGTCTTTTCCAGCTGCCAAAATAGCCAATATATTTAGTTTGCAGTGTTTAATAAGCTTGGGATTAATGGTTCATTTTAATAACAGAGAGCTCAGTGAGAACCAGAGACTCAATGAAATCAGATTACGAGGGGGCCCCTGCAGTGTTAATTAAGTATGAGTTTAAAACGTAATTATTATCAAGATAATTGTGGAAAATTTGAATACTGTGAACTCTTGCAAGGAATTTATTATGCAGATATACACAAGAAGAAAGATATTTTAATCCCCTTGAGATGACAGTCTGTCACTCTATGCATTGTAATGGTATTCAGTATGTATTTGCTTAAATTATGCTTTACCTTTGAAAATGACAACAAAATATTTGTTAATCTGTTTAAACAACAGCCACATCTGATTCAGCCCTTTCTTTATTTATCCTTTCACTGATCTGAAATAACTGCTGATTAGCTGGACAATGTTTCTGTTTAGCTGCTCTCACCCATTCCCCTTCTATGGTTCAGGCGGAGGAAAAAGGAAGGAGGGAAAGAGATTTCAAACACAGCCATGGTGGTATTAAACCCTCCCTACTCTTGGCAGAATGAAGCTGATAGTGCCCTTCCACTCCAGACCCCTGGAAAAGATCCAGCCAGACTCAGAGCTGATTCCATGTCTCAGCTACCGGGTCCAGCCTGTGCTCATGGTGAATGGGTTTGCTGATCATGCCCCTGAATGTCTCAGGAGCCAAAGGCAGCACTGATAATCCTTGTGATTGATAAGTAGATGACCTGTGATAAATCAATATAAAAAATCCAGGCATGAAGAGGAAAAATATCCATGGAATTCCCAGACCCTTTGTGATGCAGAGTGCAAACAGAGCAAGACAGTTTGAAATTCCTCCACTGTGGTAAAGAGGAAAGAAGCCTCAGAGATCAGAGGATTTTTTAATGATGATTAGTGTGCAGAATCCTCCACTAAGTGGGTGAATGGAGCTTGGCTGACAGTGGTCTGTGTGATCTTGGAGAGAATCGTGTGTTGTTCTTGTTCTCTCTCTGCAAAAGCAGAGAAAATTTTTGATTTGATGGAATAGATATATTCACAAGGGTAATTGCTTTGATGCATTTTTCAAACAATTATGACAAGGAGCAAAACACATCTCAAAAACCCAAACCCCTCACTTCTGCAGCAAAGTACAAAAACAAAACAAACAACAAAGTTGTATCAAATGTTACATCTAAAAGAGGATTATTATTATTTAACCTTTTCATTCGATAATCAATGCAACATAATATAAAATATTACAATGTTTTTACGAATGTTTTTAAGAATGAATTAATCCTAAAACAATGTATTCTTACCAAAATAATTTATTTTACAAACTGGTTGACATATCACTTATCCAGGGCATTGGTGTGAACGATAGTTATGAGTAGTCTTGAGACTGAAAAAAATCACTTTTTCAGCAAAGTTTCAAAAAGACTAACCCTAAAATAGGCTCACTGTACAAATCACAGTCTATGAATATATTTTAATGGGACAGGGTCCAGGAACTTTTGGCAGAGTTTCCCTCTTTTTCATAAACATAAATGGAACGATATTTATTTGCATGTTTCAATGAATGAACATTGCAAAAGAAATATTACCAGATAAACTGATACATGCTCTGTGTTTCCTCTTTTTTTCTCTGCTGTTTTTATGACCCTTTTTTAGGTCCATCGATCACAACCAGACAGAATGAATAACACTCTGTGTGGCAGGCCGGGGCATAATCTTCTCCAGCGAGAGACGAGTGCAGGTTGGAAGCGAGTGCCAAGGTGTAAATGAGACAAGTGCCCTGGCGAGATCCCGCACACAGCTCAAAATACAATCCAATTAAAAGAGAAGGGAGATAAAGACAGAAACACTTGTAGGGGGATTCTTTGTGAGCTCTTCTCCTGATGTGTTCAAAGGTATGTGTTAACAGAATTACCAAGAGAAATGAAACATAAAACAAATCTCATTTGCGGCTGTTTAGGTAGATCATTATTTGTGTTGGGGGCTCAAAGGGAGCACAGGGAGGACAGGACTGTACAGCGGCTTTTGCTATAGTGCTTATTGCTTTTGCACCCATATCTCTGATAATAACAGATGCACTTCTTTGAAACCCCTGATTGATTTTGCACTCAACCCAAAATTGACATGCATGTCAACCCCGAACATAGAGGGGAGGAGTCTATAGCTTTTAGAGAGTCTGCAATTCAATCCAGCTGTCCCACTCACCTGTCTGACCCTGCCCAGGTTTGTGCCCTAGAGCCCTGGACCCATGTGCCATGGTGACCCTCAGACTTGGACATTAGGCCCAGAACACCTGTCCCTGCTACACCTCACCCGTCACTAGAAATGCCTCACATTAACAGATATAGCAAGCCTCCTTTTTACATGTCTAAAGTACTGATGCCTGCTGTGCATGGAGGTATGGCTCTGGATCTGTCCATACGCTACATCCCCAGTGATCATCTCCCCCCTGAGCCCCCATCACCTGCTCCAGGGTAGCAGCTGATTTTTGTCAGTCTTCAGAAGGAGGCGAAAGCGCTTGCTTAGTGCCAGACTGCGTGTGAGTTCAGATGGAGGCCATCTCCACATCGGGCAAAGTAAAGACGTGCGTGACGAGACCCATTTCCTGTTATCTGTTCCCAAGGGAGGGGTGGGGGTGCGGAGGGGTTTGTGTGGATTTGTCCCTCAGGTCTTGTGCCTGCTCTTCTGTGTCTCTCCTTTCCAATTATTCCTGCTTGCACTCCTTATTTCCACTTCTTATGCAGCTCTAGATCATGTGTAATTCAACGATTTCCCTAAGCTTCAATGGAATCCCACTTGTGCTTATTCACTATTCACTCAGCTTATTATGATGCGAAGACCTTATCATTATAATGTTTTCCAATTCTAGAATGTCCTACGTGTCTTTTCTTTTTAATTCCTCTTCCTTTGATTCATCCTGTTAAAATATGACTGTGTGGACATGCTGTAGGCCGACTGTAGTAATGACTTAATACCACAGATGTGAACTCTATGCAAGATTTAAATGCATCTATCATTTGGTAAGAGGAGAACATTTGAATGATTTGAAAAGCTTTGATACCAGCATATGAAGCTTAATAAAGTGTTCATTCAGGTTTATTGTGTTTATAACGGTAAACGCGATTAATACCCAACACTTTTTTCCAGATGGAAAACAGAAACAAAATGACTTGAGCACAGAAAGAGCAGTTCACCAGCTGTTACCTGCAGTGTGCAGTTCGAATGACTGGCAGTTATGTACTTACAGGCTTTATGTATTTCTCAGTATCGTGATTTCCTTGGATTGAATAAATCTGGTCTGTATTTTCTGGCACTATGCTTCAGAGACCTTACAGCTACATCACAGACAGAAAAATGGCTTTTAAAATCAAGTTTGCCCCTCTATTTTTAATTATTCATACCTGGTCCCATGAATAATATCTCTCTGGCCCCTTCCCCTCTCCCATCCACAGGGAGCTGAAATGTGTGTCGATGACAGAAGGTGTTAGCGTAGCACTCTACCCATGTGACACCTCTGCCATATATCACAGAAATATATTCCTGTGAGTGAAATAAGATCAGGACAGCAGAACACAGAAGAATACAGAAGAAGGTAGGCCATCTTCATGGTGATCCCTGGCCTATATATTATTAAATAATATATAATTTGCTATTATATCATCAATAATTGCTACATACAAAACATACTCCAGGTGCTTTCTGGATGCTACTTTTATCATGAAATTTTTGGAAAATTTTAGGAAAGGCAAACATATGCAATTCAAAGAGCAAACTAAAATTAAGATCCAAGGACAAATTAGTATTCAGATTTGGAAGGAGAAGAACGCAAGACAGATGATATCCTTGACATCCGGCCTGTTCTGCGCTAATGTGAAAAAACGGCTGTCATTGTAACAGAACCATTGTGAAGTTAGACTCATCCACAGTGAGTAATCAATCTCAAGATCAGCAGGGAAGATAAGATCAGAATGTCCTTTTATCCTCTATCTCCTGCGGTTTCCTGCAGTGCAGTCTTGACTGCCATCTAGAAAATTCTTTAAGTTCAGCTTTGTAGAAAAGACAGAAGACTTTGATTGGATAATAAATAATTTAGTCCTGTTGAAAATTACTGCAAGAAAAGTTAGTGCATTGCTTTGTTACTTTTTCCCCCTTTATCCCAATTGATCTCATCCAAACTATTTGGCTTCTGCAGCAAACTTCTCTCCAAACTTAACGATGATGCCTGACCTCTCTGTTTTCACGTGAAAAGAAAAGCATGCTTCTGTCCACACTGCTGATACTCCCTCAATTTCAGAAAACCTGTCATCAGAGGATGATGAAATCAGCATACACTTGCCTCGTGTGTCTGCAGGTGCTAGACCGATCAATAGTGGCCACTAGAGAGCAATGACACCAACAAGCTTCATCAGCTTAACCCCTATCTTTCCCCAAGGAGGCTGGGCCAATTGTACCCTTGCCAACATAGACCTCCAGCCATGGCTGATAATGGCACCACTGGGACTCATTCCCCAGTCAGAGGGCTCACATCTGCTTCCTAAATGAAGGAGGCCCTAGTGCATTGTTATACAGTGTGATTTATTGAGCTAATTATGACATTCAAATATTTCATATTGAAATTGCTTAAACATCAAATTATATATACTATTAAATTCTATTATCATGCGCATTTGAAATGAAACATGGGTACGACCCACCAAAAGAGCTGCACATTGTGTCTTTATCAAGTTATGAGAGAGTAAGTCTTAGTGGGGTCCTTTATCTTATTTGTGAAAGCCCCATTTGTCACATTTCTATTGTCAGGATTAGAGTTGCACTCATGTCTTGTCCCTGAAAAGGGTGGGTCATAACCCTTACAGCAGCTGTGTCATTTGATTAATGAAGGAGGCTAATGAAGTGGACGTTTACAACTTATCACATTTTAGTTTTACAAAAAAAAAAGACAACACAGTTTAGTCTTTGTGTGATTTTGTCTTGGATTCAGTTAATGTTTGTACTTAAGATTGCCTTAACAAATGAATACAACTGTTTTGACAACTTTTTTCACAAACACGGAAGGAAATAGAGGTGTAATTTAAAAGACACATTAAGGCTGTAAAAGATCAACAGTTGCCCCTTGAAAGACGAATTAAGATGAAAAATCTATTAAGTCATAATTAATAGGTACATCCTGTTAAGACCACATGCACTTCTGGTTTCTATCCAAGTACTGACTATAGATACAGATAATGACCTTTCTGCAGACCCCTACTATATGGAAAATGAACCATAGCACAAATTGCTATGTGATTCATTCATTTCTGGGGATTCCATTTATTTCTTTACAAATAGCACAGCAGTAAGAGTCTAGTTCATGTATCACTGCTCCTCTTCAAACATGGGCAAGGTCTTTTTTAATCTTTCACAGTTTCCAATGAAAGAAAAAAGTCCCAATTTCTTTTTGAATCTGTATGAACTGAGTGCAGTTACTGGGGTTGAAGAGAGCAAATGGGTTGTAGTTTAATATAAAAATGCAGTGGAATTAGATTCCCACAATGCAATGTGTAATTGGCTTCTGGTAGTGTGAAATGCTGAGGAGCGAGAGGCCGCCAAGTGGCCCGGATGTTTCATCAGGAACACTCGGATTATGCGATATCAAAGGACTCCTGAGAAAATCCTTTACTCCTCCAGATACAGTACACTTCCCCCTTTTCATTTCTCTCTCTCCTCTCTCTTTTTTTAAATGCTCCAAGCTTAATATCCGTGAAAGGGGTGATTTACTTAACTCCGTCCTGCGTTTTGCTGCCTCAGAGTAGAAATTCAGATGTCAAGTTCTGAGTGTTGCCCTGAGTTATCAAATTTCTGTACATAGCTGGCAGTTCAATTTTGCAGCTCAGCAGAGCTTAATCTTAAGCACCCCCCTCTCTCTCTTTCTCTCTCTCTGAGAAGAAAGGGGGAGAGAAAAATTGGATAGAGAAAGAAAAGATTCCTGTAAATATGAGGAGCTTTTTTCATGAAGTGCAGCTGTTAACATAGCTCTTGGAGAGAAATGAATGCTAGCATGCATTTCAGGAACTGGGTACACAAATCCGACCCCTGCTCTCAATTCCACAGGAGAATAGAGTCACAGCCACACAGCCTGCTGGAGCATCCCTCCTTTAAGGAACCTTTTGTGAATGTGTTAAAGAAGGCACATTCCCAGACCCCCTCAGCCTACTAATATATGCTTCACTCTTTAATACATCGTGGCTGGGATTGGAGTTCACATCTCTGTGGAGTTCACATCCCCATCATAGCATTCTGAAAAGCTTCTGTGTAAGCGTTGCCAGCGTAGCTTGGTGTGCTGAATACAAGCCGACGGAACCTCAGGGAAAGAGCCCACCAGGGAGATGACAAATCACAAATAATCTGCAATTAACATGCAAATACCAAGAAAATTATACAGTGGCTTCGGTTCCAGGTAATTATCGTAATTATCCATTTTTGTCACGTTGGGCCCCTTTCTCATTGTGATATGTATAAAATTAAGGGCCATGAGATCAGGTCTGTGTTTCAGATGAATATGACAGCCCTGTCTTTGATAGCTTTGGTGTATTCAGTTCCAGGATGTCACCCAGGAACGCTGCTTACGCATTGCATTGATGCTAAAAGTGTGTTTGCTCCCACAGAGGAAGACCATCACATCATTTACAAACCTGAACAGAGGAACATATTTATTCTCAGCACCTGGGGGAAAATACACACATGTGCATGTCCCTGAAAGGATAGTTAACAAGAGATACAGTCAGCCTGTTCAGCCAAGCCCTGAGATCCCCAGCCAACAGATCTAAGTCACACCCTTATTGCCTATCGAGTGACATTATCACAGTTTGCACATGTTCACTGATGTCACTGAACTCCCATACACATGCACAGGGTGGAGCGCAGGCTTGTATTCATAAAGCTTCTGAGAGCAGGAGTGCTGATCCAGGATCAGTTAAACATTTTAATCATTATTATTAAGGTTAAGATATGGACAGAGGAAAAGCTGATCTGATATCAGCACAATTAACCAGAGATGCTGTATGATGACGGACCTCAGTAAATTAGCAGGATGAGCCATGATCCAGAGGCTGAAATTCCTCTATGGTCATAGGGTTTGATCCCAATTCCTGCTCCCCTGGATGTTCATAGTTAATTGTAGGGAGGCCCAGTAGCCTTTGTCCAAATCATTCCTAGGGGTTGGTGGGCCTTATTTAACTGTCCAGTTCTTCTCAGTGGACAGAGGGTGGGGGTGGAGGGGTGGTGGGGTGGGCCTGGAAGCACACTCACTAATCGAGGACAAGCGGCGATCATTCTAAGGGGACTGTCTTGTCTTTTTAATCTGGCCCTGCCTGCCATCTCTCTTTTTAACACTCAGAACTGGAGGAGTTCTCAAGGGGTCAGAGCTGAAATTAAATGCCCTATAATTCCACTCATTTATTTTATTTTTTATTTTTTTGCCGGGACTGGAGAGGCTCCTCACCTGTCCCTAATATACCGGCGGTCTCTCGGCTACTGTAGTCATTAACTCAGGCCGTTAATGCCTCCTCTGCGTTCCCCTTCGCGCCTCCATTTAGTTGTCAGTCTGAGGGTCCCCAGGCCCTGGTGACATTTATCTGACAGGCTTGATGTGTCAGAAATACCTCTCAGGATGTGTGCTTGGCACCACAGGCGGCTGTGCTGTTCCATGTCATGAATTTCAATTAACTTTGGCCCTTTCTGTTTTATATTTCTATCTATGTATGTTTTAGACTGGGAAAATTATTTCGAATAGATACATTTTTGAAACAAATGTAATAAAAATACACCACCAGTGAGTCAATATAAAACATTCACTCTATTTGCTTCTGTGATTAAGCAGAAACTAAAAGTTGCCATGTGCTGGAGTTGGAGGTTGAGTTTCTCCACTCAGACTATATTCAAGCTCAGGCTGCTACTAACTGCTCCAACTTTAACCAAGAACTTAGATGAAAAAAATGCCTCCAGCCCTTTTGGACAAGGGTTGCCCTACTCCAGCTCCTAGTCATGTGTTTGAATGGACTGTGTGTTCTGACCACTGTTTTATCAGACAGAGTTTGTGAGTACTGGTCCCAGTATTGGAACGGGCTCCATAGTCCTGGCACAAGCACTCAGGCATGCCCAGAAAAATTCCTTATTCAGTCACCAGTGTGGAGCAGTTGATTGACATTGACTTTTGTTCACCTGCAGGAAACTAATACCAGTCTGGCTTCCCTGCAGTGTGAATGGCGTTTGTAGAGTGAATAGGTAGCCCAGAGTGAAGGGGTACCTGCAGTGCGAATTTCTTTTGTAGACTGAGCAGGGGGCTGGGGATGAACAGAAACCTGAAGATTGAATGGTGTTTGTAGATTGAGCAGGATTGCTGCAGATGAAGAGGGCTCTGTATGTTGAGTGGTGTTTGTAGATTGAGCGGAAGGCAGCAGAAGAAGAGGACTCTGTGATTTGAATGAGAATGGGCTAGGCCAGTCCCTGCACTGTGAATAGTGTTTGTTGAGTGAACAGGTAGCAGAGGGTTATGGGGCACTTCAGTGTGAATGTGTTTTGAACAGTGAGCAGCCTGCTGTTGGTGAAGAGGAGGTGGTGTGAATAAGAATGAGCAAAGCCAGTCCCTGCAGTGTGAATGGTTTTTGTTGAGCAGGAAAGCAGCTTGGGGTGATGGGACCCCTGAAATCTGAAATGTGTTATTGGAGTGAGCAGGTCTGAAGACTCCTCCTGCTTTTTCAATGGTGTTCAAAGGGTCTTATGGTTTGAATGGCATGTGTAGACTGATTGGTAGTCAGCAGATGAACAGTTCCTATGCTGTATTGTGCATGCTAGAAAAAAATGAATGTGAATGCTAAAAAAAAAGATTCTCTTCCTTGCTTCTTGTGTGTGAAACTGATTACTCTTTCTCAAACAAGGCTAAGAATCCGATGTGTGTAAAATACAATTGTAGTCAGAGGGGGAAATAATACATGACATACCATCCTTCATGTCTTATTTCATCTGAGGTTAGATCTGCAACCCTAAACCTGCATTCTTCCCACATTTTTGAAAAAAATGAATCCTTTATCTCTTCCTTCCATTCTTCTCAGGACTATTGCTAAGCATTGTGGGAAATCAAGATAAACATTTCACTGCCTCTGCCCCTTTATCTCAAGTAAACAGAGACTGTTCAATGTTCATTTTATTCCAAAAATAATTTTGCAGAAATGAAAGCGACTTTGGCTAATGGTGTATCTAATGATGGCCTAAAGAACATATGAGAGTAAATGAAGACCCTTCATCATGTAACCTCAGTTATACACCAATGTGAATCCAAGCATAATGCAAAATATGAGTGCTCACTATAAAGTGTATCAAGCATAATTTCATAAAGCATTTATAAAGCTGCATAGTGTCTCCATAACACATTTTATTGCATGTATTATAACATATTATATGCAATGAAAACATATATATATATAAGCTTTATTTAGTAGTTTTGTCATGCTGTATGAGTTTTTAATTCATCCTATACTCATACTGAACATGTTTTTTATGACTTCTCCACATGGCCAGTGATTTCTAGTGACTAATTAGCACCTACTAATTAAAAACAAATTTGAGGAGGTGAGAATAGAAACCCAGAAACAATTGAGATAGAAACAACTGAGGTCAGTGCACAATGCCATGTTGTTCAAACACTCCTTTTAACTGAGATATTAAAACAGGACTTGACAGCATTTTTCCAATGAAATGTGTTGTAGTACTTTTTTTATGAACAAAAGAAGTAAAGAAGAAAAAAACAACAGACAAAAGCAGAATCTGTTGAAGGCATCCTCTGGATGTTAATTTTAGAAACTGAATACAAAGTGTTTTTATTATTTTTGCAGGGAGCAGGAAATTAATTTGCAGCATGTCACCTGTACCCCAGGAAAATGTATTCTGGGAATTTTAACTCTGAACTGTTTCCTTTCTGTTTCTGGTACATGTTTGGCTGCACAAGAAAAATGCCTGAAAATGTCAAGCTATCATAATCAATGTATCCAGATCTTGTGCCTGAGTGTCTTCCTCTGGCATTTTAACATAATCCCCAAATCATTTATCTCCCTAATCCTCACTGGGCACGCTCCCATCGACTCTAAGAAGCACCCTTTGAAGTATAGAGTTGCCTCCAGTCGAATCAAAGACCCAGTTATGACAAACAGATTTTGTGATGAGAATATATTCTGCTTGCAAATCTTTGATGTATATTTTACCTATTTATTGTGACAATACTACCAATGCAAGTGTGTGTGTGTGTGTGTGTATTCAGTATGTGAATAAAATAATGCATTCTGTTTACAGCCCAGTGTATTTAAAATATGATTCTTATGAACTGGGAGGTTTTTAGTGCTTTATTACATTACATTATAGTCATTTAGCTGACACTTTTATCTAAAGTGACTTAAAGTTGATTAGATAACCAAGGGCCAATCCCCCTGGGAGCAATGTGGGGTTGAGGGCCTTGCTCAACGGCCCAACAGCAATGGTCTTCTTGCTGTGGCTGAACTGGGGCTTGAACTGCCAACCTCAAGGGTTCTATTCATGTACCTTGGCCACTATACTACAGGCTGCTTTAGCTTTATATTAAAAGGACTATTTAGTCCTATGGAACCATTCTAGTACTGTATTATAAAAGCTCCCCTGTGACTACATGCAAAGAAACTCCTTAGAACTCCTTTAGAACTCTTATCTCCTTAGAATATTAGCCTCTGTGAATGAAGCACCTTGCCTGTTGACACAATGGGAAATGCCTAGAGTTGGGAATGTGTAACTCTTTATAAGGACCAGTTTGATTGACGTCACCATGGGAGAGCTATTCTGTAGTATGTGGGTTTTTCCTTTCTACTAATAGATACCCATTTCTTCTCAGCACCTGTTTTTTGATGTGTTCACAACCAACCATTCTTACACACCGCTGTAAAAATATAAAAAGAAATCTGGGAAATTGTTGAATCTTAGAACATGGCTTCACTCAGTAAAAACGCTGCACATTCCATAATGTGTTTTTAAAAGCAAAGCCTTCAGACCCAATATTGTTTTTAGGACTGTATTAGTGGAAAGACCTATTCTTACAGCTAGTCATATTCAGTGGAAACAAGTGTTTTCAGTTCAGTTCCTCTGAGGTTCAGCTTGTTAGCGTGCAGGCTCCCACATTCCATGCATGACCTCGCAAAATGTTCAGCTTGTCTGTTTCTTACCACATCCAACAAAGAAGCCTAATTAGGGGCCTGTGTAACTCCAACTCTTTAACCACTCGCCAGCCACCGTGCGGATCACGTTATAGTGTGGAACACAGAGACGCAGACGATGGATGGTCATATGAAATCACTTTTATTTTTTTCCAGTGCGCTGTGATTCCATTCGGGACGGAAACGTTACAGACTAAAACACCTGGCCTGGATGGCATGCAGTGAGGGGTTTAACACTGGAGACACACAAGAGTCTTTCAATGACCTTTCTGTCCCCACAAGAACAAGGCATGCACACACAGAGCGATGGGGTGGGGGGATCACAATATAAAAGAACACACCAAAAATACAGATTCCTCAATACAGGCACCAAATACCAGAGCACACAAACAGGACCACTTGCACAATACAGACATTTAAAAAAGAAAGAAAATAAACACATACACGCACACACTTCAGAATCAGCATCTCCTAAGTGTTAAAAAACAGAGAAACAGATGCAGAGAAACAGATTCAGGTCACACCAAAGGAATGTCTCCATATGATTATCTTAATCAGTATAACAATAATAAATAATACTTCTTATTATTAACTTGAATAATAATTCTGTAGGTATACATGGGAAAAGTACTGAAAAGGGACTTTTTTTCTTTCTGAGATCTCTGAACAGCTGAAGTCATCAATAATGGGTGAAGGAAATGAAGCCAGGCTGAATTTCAACTCTGCTTCAGCTAATATTCCCTGGTGAACATAATGTGGAATACATATGCTCTGGCATACTTGGCAAATAGACACTTAATAAATTCAAGTGTAATATTACAAAATATGTTATGTAAATGTATGAATACATGTTTGTATGTGTGTATGTATGCTTGTACATTTCTATTATTATTGGATGCAGTAGTAGCGGTGGTCATAGTATAATAATAATAAAACAGAGGTACGGATGTGATTGCCACAGAAAAATATTAGCTGATTCTACAAAAAAGCCTGAATTTACTGCGAACACTCCACACTGAATTATACTTTTGCCCATGTACCCTTGGCCAAACTGTTAAAAGATGGCTTCTCATCTATTGTCATGGATATTCTTGGTAGAGGATTGATGGGTAGAACCACTGAATTTCCTTCCCTGGGAAATACATATTGAACTTTTCTTATACTGTGTGAATGCTACACACAGCTAACATTGAACCCCTTTTATTTCTTTGAAATAAGAAAAATAAATAAACAAACAAGACATTTAAAATAACAGAGAAGTAAATGAACAAGAAAAACGATAAATACCTGAGATCACTTTAAATGGCTAAAAGATGGAAAAAACTAAATGAAAAGCAAATTATTCAGATTAAAAAAAAGATACAAAATATTTCTGAAACAACATCTTTCTTTGGTTTAATAAAAACATGGATTGTTAAATAACATATACTTGGCATGCAGGGAGACAAAAAAAAAAAAAGACCAAAGCAAACTCCTTCAGTGAAATGAAACTAACCATATGGCAAAATGAAACATTTAGGATATGTAATCTCTATATTTCCATCAACATCTGCTCCACATAAATGAGCATATAAAATAATAAAGTAATACAATTATTAACTATCAGAGAATACACTGAAATCCTTAACCATTAAATAATTGTTGTCATCTTGCTCCAATATCTAAAATATCTCAAAGGAACATTTTTTTTCTGCGTAAAACCATGCAAGAATAATATCCACAAAAAAATAAATATGACCATAAAAGGTATTAAATCATTTTTATCAGGTCAATCACCAAATTTTGAAGTTTTCAGCACTTTCACCTTAGACATAGTTTTGACAACACAATGAGTTAATCTCAATAATTATAATAATATTAATTTGATTGATTAATGAATACACCTTACGGTAAATAAATACATAAATGCATACATATTTTAAATTGTGGCAAAATGAATAAAGCCTTCTTGGAATCACACTATTCATGTGCATGCAGAAGATTGCCACATGTGAAATGAACATCCGTAAAGGACAGGCTGTGGAAAATCAGTCTAATGGGAAGCATACATTATCAAGTGGCTGAAATTTGATGCTGATCTAATGCTAAGACAGCCATTCTGGCGTCTGTCGCTATCTGTGGTTTTGGTCCAACTTCAGTATGGCAAATGTGACAAAAAGTCCAGACTTCAGGGTATCTTATGATTTTTTGTCACTGTTTTAAACAGGATACCAATCAAAGATGATAGAGTGTGAAAAGAACATCCTTTCTCTGCTCCATGGCAGCCTTGAGTATCTACAGAAGTACTTATAAAAATGTGCTTTTGCATCCGGTTTCACTCGGTTCCAGCTCAGACGTATTTAAACCTGGTTAAGCTAAAGGGCAAGCAGTTTAAAAACTCACATGCAGTCACATGTGTAGCTTCATTTCAAAGTTTCAAATTTGAATTTATGTAGAATCTATCAAGAAATGACAGTGGCACAGAATAAGGAAAAGAACATCCAGATATATTCCATCAAATTTAGTCAAGACACTGATTTACATTTCGTTTGTACTTAAGTGTATTAGTCTTTTTTTTTTTTTTAGTCTAATTGTTTTGCTTAAGATGTGTTAGCGTTAGCTGAAATTAAATTAACTGCAAATGAAACTGCATATTCTTTATAGCGTAATGGGATTATGGTCAGCACTTAATAATGTTCAAATCTTTGAGTTACATTTTTGGCGTGCCTGCCCACAGCTCCAAGGTTACGCTCTCTGGCAGTGTGAACATTCTGATCAGTAATGTTCAAAAAAGCTACAAATATACCTCACAAAACCAAAGTGAACCGGCTGGAATGTTCTGAATATCTGGAATGTATTGAAAGGGCAAAAACACACTGGCTAATTACAGCCAGTGTATTACATTTAGAGAGAGAGAAACAATATAAAAACAAGTACTGATTTCATAATCAGCTCTCTAAATCTCATTCTTTTGAAGGCTTGTCCTAATTTCTATATTTCCTTTCCCTGATTTTAACAAATAACTTCCATATAGTGGCAGTACTAAACAAGTTGCGCATGTCATTTTCATTTAACATACATAAACACACACTGGAGTCGGCCGGTGTATCATAAAAAAAAGAGAAATACAAAGAACCAAAACAACTAAAGCAAAGAAACTGAAGCTCAAAATGAACTATTTCTTGAATTCTTCCTGTAATTGTACATAAATGAGCTAAACACATAAAACTTCACACATCACAATAACCCTGTTCCAAATTAGTATGCTCCAAATCCAATTTGAATCAACCAGAGTTCCTTCAAGTGTCTTAACTCTTTGAGTGCTTCATATGACACATACAGATACACAACTACAGGCAATAGCTGCTGTTAAAAGCCAGTAAGACATAAAAGACAAGCAAGCCTTGTTGGTGGGATTTTGGCTCGCTGCTAATTCATTATTTATGTTATTTTTGTGGATATGCATTCCTTTCTGTTCTCTGAATGAACAATATACCACAGCACAACACAAGAACACAGAGCAGGCCCTGCCAGGAAGGAGTATGATTTTAATTACCTGTATTTTATCCATTAATATAACACTGACACAGGGCTAGTTATGCTAATTTAGCTATCTGGCAATGCACTTACAATGTAAAGAATACACTTACCTACCATTGTGCAGTTGTTCAGTCATACGCAGCCAAATGTCCAAACAGCCCAAACAACGACAATCTACTCTCCCCCACAACCCCAGATGTCTACCCTAATGACAGTCTTATCAAGACATTCTGCCTTTAATTTAACATATGGCCAGTTAAAGGAGACAACACACTGTTTCTGAACATCAACTCTGTCTACCAAATAAGTGGAACACAAAAACAATGAAGATTGTCTCTTATTGCTGATTTGGGATTTCATTCCCTTTAATAAACCAACTGATACAAGACATCTTCAATACCAACAATATTGCACCATTGTCACTGTCTGTTATATTTAGATATAAAGTGAACACACAGAAAATAATAATTATTATTATTACTGGGGAAAATAAATCTTATGTAACACCAATCAACTCTTTATATTTACAATTATGAACATGGCAGGAGAAAACATATAGCCCTCTAGATCCAATTTGTATTTGTATTCATGTGATGTGATTTCTCATGATGCCACTCTCACAACGAGATCTAATAGCATAGCTGAAAAAGCTATTCATGACAAACAGCTATGAAGCTTTGTGGTAAACACAGAGTCTAAATCAATTTGTACATATAAAGCTTATTTCCAAATCTAAAAGTGTGACAGGACCTTTTTTAATGCTAATGATGTCTGTTCATCCATAGAATGAGATAATAGTGTTTATATTTATGTACTGTCACACACCATATCTATGGTGTCTAAGTTAGGAAAAGCAGTTTTATTGCCTAAGTTATGCGACTCACATCAAAGAAAGGGGTAATATACATATATTCTGAAAGGATATGATCACTGGCATGCTTTTTTAAACACCTTTTTTGATTTATGTATAATTACTTTTCAACGTTTACAACACTGTTGTCTTTGTCACATGGATGATTATCATGAAGAATGGAAACACTGATCAAGGACCGATAAGTTCACATAATCGGAGGTTCGATGAGCACACATATTTATTTATATATCTAATATAAAGCAAAAAAACTGATGCCAATATTTTCATCAAAGGTAAAAGTATGGCTTATACTCTTAGTCATTTTAATATTTTTGTTGTTGTTTATACATATTCTATTTTTAAATTATCCATTTTAATTCGGAGGCTATTTACAAATAGAAGCGGTCAGACATTGTTAATTGGGGGAACTATGTCTCCAGGTCTGTGGAGAGGGGAATGTGGGATGGAACAGGAACTGGGGGTGGGGGTTCGGGGTTGGGGTGGGACTGTGATATAAATTAAAGGCTAATAACCTATTGGGGGTGCACAGCCGTTACTTCTTATTGAATATGTCTGCCAGAGGCCCTGGCAGGTACTTCATGACTGTGTCCATGATGGTCTCGTCCTCCTCCTCCTCATCCCCACAGCCGGGGGGAACCGCCTTCTTTGGGCGGGTGAGGCTGCCCTCCGAGGCCTGCTCCATGGCGGCCTGGGCCTCCGCCTCGCGCTCCTCCTTCTTCTTGATGCCATACTGGAGGAGCAAGCACAGACAGCCATAACTAAGTGGAGAAGGCCAAACCCAGCATCAGGCATGCGTGGTAACAGCAGGCAACCACATCAATACAGCACCACACAGACTGAGTGGAGTGTATGTTTCCAAACACCACTTCCTGTCAGATCATGACATGATACTTAAAGATATCAGGATCATCAGTAACTGTCATTTTTCACACACATACTGTTCCCATAAACCTCTATTATTACAGCATGCTTAATGATTGACTACAAACCTTTCTCTCCATCCTTTTATACTGTACTCTTTCCAGTGTAAGTAACTATGCTCTCATAGTTCATCTTCCAAGGGACCACTGATGGAAATTAGCTTTTAATTAAATCTGTTCATAAAACTGGTGATAGAATTTGACAAACTTTAATCATATAGTTTTACATTTAGCTGTTGATTCATGTTCAATAATGGACATGTGTATTTAAATAGGAATAAATTATTAACTGCTGAAAGAAATTGCTGATTGAAGAAAAATTCAGTTGTTGGAAAGCAGTGTTTTTGTAGTCATGCGCTCTTTGAGAAGTGGTGAGCAGGTGATCATGAATGTGTTGTGGGAAGATGCTGTGCTTTTGTGAAAGCAGCCAGTCATCCCTCCCTGCCAGAATGCGGATCTGAAAATAAGGCACAATTGCAGTGTTTAATGAATAAAAAAATAGAGTATCATTCTTTTGTCTTTACAGATCTGACAGTTCTTATTATTTTAGCTTCTGCAGTCTAGCATGTACAGTACCTTTGAAGTTGATATAGACACTGTATTCTGTTGTAAAATATAATTGGACTGTGTTTTGAGACTTAACTGTACAGTTGGATTTTTTTGTCTGTAGCAATGGGAATTGGCTTTGAGCAATATGTCTAGTAACCATCTCGATATGGGAATTCTTTTAGTTAGAATTCATATTTAGTTTCTAATATGCAATTTTAAGATAATATAATCAATTTAAAAATGCACAGTTATAATCACTGCATACAGAAGCAGAGAATTATATAAAGGTTATTATTAAGGTTAATGCATAAAGACACAATGAATCTGGTTTGCAATGTATGATTCAAACTGC